>PNEQ01040627.1:0-37408 GCA_003012365.1 Medauroidea extradentata | reverse complement strand
CTCGCAACGCAAATGGCCGCTCTTTGTTTTGGTTGCCGGACGTCATAATATCCCATTGGCGATTACAGGCAGGGTTTTATAATCCACACATTACAATATATTACATACATGCACAAAATATGAAAATAACACCGTAAAAGAATCTCAAACGAACACGAACACACGAGAAGCTCAAACTAAACACTCGCAACGCAAATGGCCGCTCTTTGTTTTGGTTGCCGGACGTCATAATATCCCATTGGCGATTACAGGCAGGGTTTTATAATCCACACATTACAATATATTACATATATGCACAGAATAATACAGTTAACACATTATAAGAATCTCAAACACACGCGAACGTGGTAACGTTTCACACTCGCAAATGGCCGTGCTTTGTTTTGTTTTGGTTACAGGTCGACTGGTAATGGTGCGGTTGTTTGTAAATTAGTTATAAAATTGCGCGATTTGAATAGAGTAAAATAGTTATCTGACTAATGCTGGATACGAAGCCGTGTTATTATATTACGTTTCCTCCGAAATGCGTACTTATTTTTCACGTATAATGCACACTACTTTCAGCGTCGGCGATGGAAGGTAACCGATTTGTTGATCAGGGCTGCCACTACTACTTCATCAGGTCATACGGTCACGTCCTGTTGTTTTAAATAGTTGCCACGTGTCTGGCACGTATTAAAATATTGGTAGCATCGGCTGTCAAAATGCGGAATTCTTACATGGGATAGACAATATGTTTAATGGACACTGTCTGAAAATACGTGGTTATCTGCGAAAGGGGATCACTCAATACAAATTCTAAAGCGGTAGGTTTTTTAATAGCTGTAAGACTCAATGAAACAGGTAGTAAACTCTTTACCTGGCTGTCAGGAATCTTACTTAAACATATTTTTTTTATCAACAGACAGCTGCTCGACTATTTTATTACAGCCGCTACTGCCTGCACGAACGGCAACTGAAGTAGCTCCTGTGTTCCGAGGGTTGCATACATGCAGTCGCTAGTGGCCAATTACAAACTACAGCAACACACCATCGCTGACAGCTTATATTCTTATAAACTTATTTCGTAGTACGTAACATTGCATGTAACATAAACATATAAGAAACCGAAGTACGCTATGTACCTATTCTAAAATTAAACTACTAATTTATGGACGTATTAAAATTTGTTAATTACATATTTGATATCATTCCTAATCTTGCATCTTAGTAAATTTTTACTTTGAAAACGTATTATGAATATAACTGGCATAGTGAATTCTACTTAAAACAAGTTCATTCACACATGTGCTAACACACAGTAGATTATCTTGTTCAAATAATTTATTGTAGACAATACCTACGTATTAAATATATTTACGTAACACATAAGCTATATTAACATTAATGAAATGCATTACATAAATACGTTTATACAACACATTTATATTTACCAAATGCATTAAATTAATTTACACAAACCTTTTATTTGTTTAAATGCTCCAAGTTTATAAAATTTGGTTGTGTATGTACATATGCAAGACGTTTATACCAAATAATAATGAATTTATAGTGATGTGAATGCTTACGTAGTGGTTTCTTTTCTTACGTAAATGCAAACTGTAATTTCCGACTTATTCAAGTCGTGAATATAATATTCACTTCTTGCCTGAATGTGCGCAAATATATATATATAAGTATACTAGTTGTTAGCCGTAATATATGTTTTTGGTAATTAATATAGTTTCTTAAAAATATTATCCATTGTATCAACAATGACAAGTATTAAGAAACCACCGACAATATTTACTTAACTCATTGGTTTAGTCAACTTCTATTACCGCAATTTTTAAATATATGTCAATATTTGTACACTATTTTCATCAGTGTATCAGCCACACATCGATTACGATTTCTGTTTATGTGCTTCTGACCTACCGTTTTGTAACAAGGTGACGATTTCTTCTATGTCGTAGTCTTACTGTGTGGTGAACTGAATCACTCTGAAAGGCTGCTATTTCCGAAGAATCATCTAAAGACAGAAAAACATAAGTTAAAAGAAACGAGATTTTAAAATTACTTGCTGAAATAGTCATAGAATTACAGTAAGTAATTAAGTATTATAGGTCATTCGGGATAAAGTGAGCACTAAAGATTTAACCTTTGAAAAAAATCACTAACCGTTACTGCATGTAAGTCACCATTAACAAGAGTTACTTTATTGCTTGTATGGTTGGTAGCGATTCCTCGCATGTAGTTCCGAGTATTTTCCTATTTGTATACAACATTAGTGAAAGAACAAATGATGAAATCGACCTCTCTGTATTTAATATACTTCGAAATATTTACTTATGATCTTACTGACATTCATACTTACAGTATAGTTAGACTCAATTGGCGCGAGAATAATGTTACGCTATCGTCGACCGCGAGTCATCTTGGTCGTTATCGCTTGCTCCGCGCTTCAAATAGTTCAAAACTCCACCAACAGGTGGCATCAGAGTTAGGTTCTCAGTTGCGTGTGTTTGTCCGTTATGCGTATATACACATTCAAAAATATTGAAAATTACTTTGAGTATTATTGCCGAAATGATGTGAAACCATCGGTAATCTGTAAATTATGTTTTACGTTTGCCTGCCTAAAAATAACATATTTTTTATTTCACATGTTAAGAAAATACGTTATTTATTGTTTCTGAAGTGCGTCGTCGTTGTTCGTGGCAGTAGAACTGAACGAAACTTGAATTATTGAATTGCGTGTGTCATATATGTTTTAGTGGCGGTTATGAGTTATAAATTCGAATAAAATATGCCCTCATTTACGAGATTCGTAACGCAATATTGCGTGTTGTTTAGATTAGTCGATGGACAGAAACCAGACATTAACTTTCAGGTATTTATAGCTAAGATTACTTTTTTATATTTTATATTCAGCCCCCGTGCATTTAATGAGTAGATATGGTAGCTAAAATTTATTGGAGCAGTTTAGTGTAGTTGTAAACATTGCACGACCCTACGTAAATAAAAGCACGTGGCATAATTTGTGTTTACATTCGGCGGAAAGATAAAACTGGCAGGAAATATAAATTTATCAGGGCTTTTTTGAGTGTTCACTTTAGTCCGAATCACCATACCATGCTATTCCAAGGGAAGTCACTGCATTGAAATCAATTGAATCAGGAATTTGCAAAAGGGACCAAGTCCAAGTGAGTAGTTTGTTGAGAAACAACAAAAAAACTTACTATAGTGGATCTGGGAACGAAACAGGTTAGCAATAATCGATAATTTGAAAGTATAGTGTGTATGGAATAATATCAAACATAATTTACATAGATACGCTTTTGTCTTTTATTTTTTAGAAATTAATAAAGTTAGTGGTCTTGGTACCTTTTGCTAATGAAGTAACTTAATGGCACATTAAACATGACGTCTTAAATAGTTATTAGTGCAGTGTTGGTATACACTATTGAAAAATTTATAATATAATAACTCATATAAAAACATATTTTGCAAACACATCACCACATGGTACCTTATATCCATAAAACAATGTTATGAAAAACCTAATGCCCTTGACATCATTTATTGTAAACTTGGTGTATGCTAGTGAACACATTACTGAACAACATGTAAACAGATTATTCAACAACAATAATGTAAGTTGTAACAAAATAATGCACTATTGGCACATTCATATACATGTCTATTAGTCTGCGGCAGGCCACTGTAGTACATTGTAGTAGAATGTGACCATTTCATCATGAACTGCAACATACCGAAAAAATGTTACAGTTGCACAACAACCAATAAATCATACACAACACAGTGATACCAATATCTATAAAACTGCCGTAATTTACGGCCGTCTATACCAACGATGAAGTAGATAGATTATGAGCCTTCTGCGCATGTATGAAACTTTAGCGTGTTGACTGCATTACAACTGTCTAAAAACATGGAAGTGCAGATCTCAATATGTTTGTTTGCATAGTTTGTCTACAGACACACGTCATGTACATTAACTCATTTCAGTATGATAGCAATATTCGTTATTTGAAAAGTAACAGTACTCTTTCAAATAGAGAATCATAATGTCATTGCAATGTTCATATCATTTGTCATTAACAAAAGACACAATGCCCAGGACTTGGTAACTTTTGCAGGTTCCACATGTATTTACTAGACCGTTTAACGTATTTCTGGTGTGGGACATGGTTTCTTTTGTTGCTGACAGCCAAGAGAATGCCTTGGAGAGTCGGAGTCTCGTATAACCTGAATTTTCTCAAAAAGTGAACTTGGTCCCTGTTGCAAATTCCCGATTCAATTCATAACGAGGAATTGTTATATGTAGCATTCGAAAAATTTTTGAAAGTATAATATAAATCGATGATCTCAAAAACAATTAATTTAATATAAACCGATAGGAAATGAATGCACCGTCATGGAAAATTCTTATATAATTGATTCAGTTGTACTTAGTTGCCTGAAAATGGAGTATTTAAAAAATACGAAGAAATCATTTCAAAACAATTTTTGACAAATTTTCTGATCCCCGTAAACTATAGTAGCCTATACAAGGACTTCAAACACGCGTAATTTATTATCGAAGGACAAGATACTTGCAAGGCTGTAGACAGGTTATGATAGCCAGCTACCCTACCCGACAGACAACAGTTATTTTACAAGTTGGAAAAAGAGTGAGCTGAAGTAAGGATACAGCAATGATGGAATTAAGCAGAAGAGGACACTGGAGCACCACGAAAATAGGACCGTACCACACTACCGTTTCCCAAATATTATCAATGAAAAATTTTAAGTCAAAAAATTTTGTGACAGTCAGACAGAAATCTATTGGTTCGCAGCACTACTCAACGATGGACATCGTGCAAATTTCGCAAATTATACTGACAACCTTGGGAAAAAATTTAATACACATAAAAATAAAAATGGGTTCTTTATTGTATGAAAATTGTTTTGACAAAGTTATTTTAGTTTTAAAAGAGTAACATTGTGGACTTAGCCAAATGACAGCAAGCTGTGTTAACGTTTTCGAAACTGTGTGTGTTTGAACTTTTTCAAGCATACAAGTTACCCGACGGTCCATTTCTCAGAATTTCATAAAAATCGGCACACCTACAGGAATTAGTAATATGACGTGCTTTCATGTAATTCGTTCATGCCGTGTTCATATTTTCTAAATATCGACAATATGAAAATGTACTTCAACTTATGATATCTCGTGAACAATTTCCGTTCATTTCATCTAACATGGTACACAGTATTTACTTAGTAAAATGTCTTGAATTTTGTGTATTTTGCTCATAACGAATTACATTTTTAAAGTAGCATCTATTTGAACCAATTTTAATCACGCGTGATACCTGAAAACCATTCAGACAAATGTCATCAGATTCAGTAAACCCATAGTACTTATTTTAGTAAAGTGACTTGACTTAACTTTATTTATTGTACTTGGCTAATATTTTCAAAACCGTGATCTTTTGAACAATTTTTTAATCACGCGAGATATCCGAAGAACCATTAATAAGAATTGTGTACAGCTCGGTACACATACAGCAGGCCCTCTTAGTAAGATACAATTACATTTATTCATTTTGTTCATATTCTGCATATCATTTCAACATGGCTGTCATTAGAACAATTATTTATCACAAATCTAAAAGGAACTATTTTGTAAGGTCACCCAAATATTATGTTCATACTATATTGAAAACGCAGCCGTTTGGTATTTATGACCTTATTTTATGACTCGGCAACTATCTGACAAATTAAAAGAAGACATATTTTGTAGTTCATTATTTAAGTTTTGATTCTCTGCTGGGATTATTCTTGTACGTTCGATAATTTATAAGAAAGCAAAACATTAATAAAAATATTTGTTATACGTCGAGAAATATTGCACCGATTGTAACATTTTGTATTTTGACAGTTATAAATCCAACTTTCGTTTTTGTCCGAGTTAAAGGGGCGATACACGAATAACAAAAATATTTATTTGATAATTTTTATATTTGTTCGAGATATTGTTTGTTATGTAGACATGCATTGTGACTATCTAAAATAAAATTTTTTTAGCTTCCATGGTTTTTGTTTAGTTACATGTCAAAGTCTAAATTTGGCATAAAACGGTGTTACGTCAGAAAATAAAACCAACTGTTTTACGGAAATAAATAATTCACACTGAAGAACAGTGTTACGGGCTACGTTATGACCTGTATAGAAACCACACTGAACTTCATTTCGAATTGTTAAACAAATATTGAATTTAGCATTAACAATTTTAAATATTGTTAGTTTAATAAAATACAAAATAAAATGAAATGCTGTATTTATACAGGTCATGACGTAGCTCGTGGCACTGTTCTTCAGTGTGAATTATTTAATTTCGAAAACCGTTTCATGCAAAATTTTGTGTTTGGCATGCCGTTATACGAAACCATAAAAACGGAAGAATTTTCATGACAGCAAAAAAAGTCACAGTGTATGTCTACTAAACATGTATCAAAAATATATAAATTACTAAACAAAATTTTGGGTGAACCACCCCCTTAATTGTATATGTCTGCAATTCTTTTATATAACACCCTATTTTAATTAAAGAATTTAGTCATACTTCAACAATTAGCAAAGCGGTTGCGACCAAATATATATTTTTTTTTACATTTCAACATTATTTAAATTTTTTAAAGTAGGGTATATAGATGTAAGTCCGCCATTTCAGAAGATTGCTCAACATAAATTATGTTTTTCTTCGTATTTCAGCTACTACTGAACCAATTGTAACAAAATTTTAAATTTTTAACTGTATTATCTATGCTTTGATAATATTACGGTACATTGTAATAGGTCTGCCGTTGCGCTACCTCACTCAGTATTATAGTTTTAAATCGCACCACAGAAGATGTTGACAGGGCGTTGTGATAATATACGGTGCGAAAGGAAGTACGCTTTGCGCTAACCTGAGCTTTTGTTACTTTCTTCTCTTCAACTTATTTTAAATTGATACCAATTTTTTATATAACTCTATCACCCTGCACCGTAACTGAAAGTTAATATCTGAGGCCACAACAACACACACTTTTTTTATTACTAGCTGTAATATACAGCGTTGTCAGAGTAAGACTATATCACACACAAACGTCTCGCTGTTGTTTATATACACCCTTCTGAGCTGAAATGTATCCTCTTCACAATACAATAACAGAAATTTTGAGAATTTCCAAAAGATTTTTTACTTTCGTTCCAGGTTTTTAAACAGCTTAAAACGTTCCCAAACGTTCCAATACAGAAAGTACTTTCGATGGTCCAAAATCGTCTGGAACATACTCGAATGTTCTATAATATTCTGAAACATTTTGTATAATTCTATAGCATTTTTGAACATTCTTGAATATTCGAGAACATCCTAGAATCTTCTTGGACATTCAGGAACACTTTAGCACTAGATTTCTACCTGACCCTTTTTTGTCACCCATGTCTCCAAATCGAACCCCTGCAGTTCGAAACAGAAAGGTACTTGATCTATGAGCGATGAAGGCCTACCATACTAACAACCCACACGGGACTGAGAAGGTTGGTTGCGGAGTTATGGCGGCGCAACGGATCACCACACAAGCTTTAATGTTATATATGTAGGGCCCGGTAGTTGTTGCGAAAAGATTTTTGCAGCACTTTGTTTCAGTGTCTTACTTGCGCAACTGTACCTCAGCTTAGTGGTCAGTAATTGGATGCCGTAACACCCAGCGTCTTGAGGTTAAACCCGCAAATCACAGACGTGTTGTGCTACAGTTATACATGTACTGATTGGCACAGTCAAATGAATAATGACCCTACACAAAAACACTCTGCCTATAATCATGAAGTTGAGGTGCAAGTGTGCACGTGGGACACTGAAACAAAGTGGGACTAAAATCATTTCGCGAAAACTACCGGGCCCTATATGTATGTGCATAGGCGCAACTAGAACGGACATTTGGGGAGGGCACAATTTTGTTAATACTGTTATATTCAAGCTACCTCTACCTGTAATCAGTAACGTAGTCAGAATTTATGAATTTCAGGCGGAGAAGGATGGCTATTCTGCGAATATTATAAAGGATCACCCACCACATCTTCAAGCGGGGGGTCCGGGGGTCCTCCCCCGGGAAAATTTCGGATTTCAAGGTGCAAAATAGTGCTATTTTAGCAGTTTTCATTGCTAAACATCACTGGTTATTCAATATTGAATTAATTGTAATTTTTAAGACCTTGGTTGGTTGTTTATTTTGGGGGGGGGGGGCTGTGCCCTAGTGCCCCCCCCCCTTAGTTGCGCCTATGAGTATGTGTACATATGTATTGGTATGTACACACAGATGATGTCCGGAAACTGCCGAACGATGTGGCAACGTAGCAAGGAGTTAGTCTTATCTTGCGCTACACACATATCTTACTACCACTGTTCTGATTATTATATTATGGGGGCGGATTCAAATCCCTACCACTCAATTTTCTCGACGTAACGTACACAGAATAATACCTGGACGTCGTGCGCAGGAAGGGACATTTTCTTTGCTATGTTGCCACATTTTGGGCGATAAATGTCATTGTACAACATTTTGGCACTAAAATGTTTTGTCTTCAATTTAGAATTTAGCCCAGGATTCACGTGGTGTAATTATTATGCGGTAGTTTCTGGGCATCCTGAATGTGTATGTTATTCAAAAGTACTTGTTTGACGGTGAAGAGACTGTTTACAGACCTGGTGCAGGACGGGCAGCTAGCGGCATGCAGCTGGCGTCCACACTGTTGTTCCACTGGCCGGCTGCACAGGCGGTGACTAGCAAGTGTCTCTGACCTGCAGGTACCATGTATCCCTCGTCACACTCGTAGCGGCACACACTACCCTCAGGCAGTTGGTCAGCCGCCGCCTCGCCCGGCCCTGATTGGCAGCTCAGGCGTCCGTGGTCCGGGCTCATTGGTACCGCGCAGCTCGTCTCCGCTACACAGCCAAACTTAACCTCACTACCCTGAACTTTACAACACGACCATAACAACATGCCTCTATACCAACGCTGTCTCCGTCATTTTGGAATATACATTTTTGCCGTGGCATAACTGTTGTCTCGTGAAGCTTATAAATTATTATTATTTTAATCAATTTCGTTTGTTAATTTATAATAAATAGAATTCGGTAAGATAAGTGGGCTTTATATATCATCGGCAGCGAGGTGATTAGAGATGATGACACACAATTGCATTCAATGACTGGAGCTGTGAAAGGCCTTTGTTATAGAACCATCCGAACATTAGCTTGGAGGGATTTCGGTAAACAATGGAAAACCAAAATCAGGATGATCGTAGCAGGGGATAGAACCCTGGTCCTCCCTAATGAGAGTCGAATGTAGCATTCGTTAGTAAGTAAGTATTTTTCAAGCGTGTGGCTTTTGTCGAAGGAAGCCTGCTTCTTTTCGTCTGTTTTCTTTATGTTATATCGTCTGTATTTACATACATTCGTGTCTCTTGTTACTTATGCTCTCATCGTTATCCTTGACTAGTTTTGTCGCCATTTTATGCACCTTATTTTGTTTTTTTATTTTATTCGTTTTTAAATTTTTGTAGACTTTATTCATACGGCAATTATCGGTTCTGAAAATAATTTGTTTTGTTACTGTCCTTTATTTTCGTGACAAGGATATGACTATTTTCCTTTCTGGAATTTTCTGAATGTTACATATATTTGTTGACAAATAGAACATGATACTTCAGTTTGTTGACAAATAGAAAAATATGCTTCATCATCCAGTCCTTTCATTGTACTAAGTTGTGTGACACCATCTTCAATGACCTCGCTGTCAACGTGACGTAAAGCCCACTTACCTTATCTTCATCATCCAGTTCTGGTGAGTAATATTTATATAAACTTTTCCCGATTCCCATTACTTATAATAATTATCTTGGAATAGAAAGTAAGTTATTCGTATTTCTTAGAAACTTTATAACCTCGTCGAATTCTCGTATGACATCTAACCGCGAAGTTTACGGAAATGTTTATGTTTTAATGCACTGGATGTTACACAGTGGTCTGAAAGGAAACACTTTACAAGAACAAACTAAAGTACACCCGAAAAGTTATGTGTAATACGACATACATTCTAACGATCTTCGCAGATTACAATGTAATTTCAAAATCGCCTGACTTATAGGATTTGTCTGCGCTTTATGTTCAAATTGAAACGACAAATCCAGCGGGCAGACTGAAATATAATACACCAAGAAATTTACATCCCGAAGAGTCGTCACTTGTTTATATAAAATGAAACATTTTTACGATACACTGTGCAGAAATGTCAGGAGCACTTACATGTCAAAATATACAAACTTATTACCTGTTGACGGTACTGCAAGATGTTCTTACTGCCTTGAGTTATGCAACTTGTTGTGCATACTCGTGTCGACGGTTGTCTACTCGTGGTGATTCTGCGTCGTTCTGGATTTATGTTTCACATTATTTGATATCACCTTGCAAAACATTCTTTCGTAATAACGTACTTTTATCTTACCTCAGAAATGTGTTTCTGTTTGTACAAAAAATAAAACACCATACGACAGTGTACAGTACTTACAAAGATACAATTACAAGATGGGCATAGTTGAAAAAGTAACTATTGTCATCAAAAATATTAACGAATGAAACTTTGTCAGTCATTGTGCATAACCGTTAAGAAGGGTTTATTGAAGTATGTGTTAGCCCATAGATGCAAAAACATATGTGAAATCTATACTGGGCAGTGAAAATATACTATTATTTTTAATTTTACTGAAAGGGTTAAGTTCCAATTTCGACTGTTTTTATATATTTATTCTGAATCCTATAAGGAGTCGTATACTGTACTGCCATTACATATATGAGTTGAAAGTCGTTTTTACTATTTAGACTAATTTTTCCTAAACAAAAAATTATAGAGTTTTTGATCGTTATAGACATTAAGAAAATTTCTTTCTGTCAATTAGAAGATAAAATATTATATAATTTTTCGCTTTGAAAAAAGTAGCCAAAATAGTAAAATTAATTTTTCAACACAGTTATTTAACGGTTTTACAATGTATGTTTTCTTTGAGAACATAAGAATTATATTAAAAAAGCGAAAATAGGAACCTGTGAAACTAATGTGTTAGTAACTAGGACTAGGTGATATTTCCCATCAACACATTTTAATCCATTGAAATATGTAATTTCCTGTAAGATGATTCGAGATGCAGTATAGTTTGGACAAGGAATTAGTGGAGTGAATCATGGATCTGAACGTGTACGGAACCCCTTGGTAACTTGGTTGTTGTTACCTGTGCAAGCGGGGAGCGGAGCGGTCCACCGCAGATCGCCATCGCACTCAGTGAAGTTGCTGCCCACAAGTTGGTAGCCCTGCCTGCAGGACAGGCGACACCTAGAGCCCCACACGTTCCCCAGAGAGCAGTGTGCTTCCAGCAGGCTGGGCAACATCAGCGGAGTGCATTTCCTCACTGTCAATCACAGTAGTGGTGCCAACATTACCCACTGCAAGATTAGTCAAATATTACAAAGTTATATTTTTAATTTAAGTTGACTTTTCGTCTCGTCGACTGCGAGATAATTAGAATCGGTTAGACAAAGCTCTTGCACAAGGTAAGGAACAGGGAGAGGCATCGGCCATGGCATTTGTTAAGGAACCATCCCAGCTTTGCACTGGAGCGATTTCGGTAAACAACGGAAAACCGAAATAAGAGACGGTCCGTTCGCCATGTCGATAGTCAATAAAAAATAATCAACACTTTTCTGCGGCGGACAAAATGTTTTGAGTTACTAATGGCCGTGTGGACCAACCATTCGTAGAACAAAAATCTAACTTTATGTTTTGCCTGCGCAGTATACGGCATAGCAACCCTGCGAATAATATAAAATTTAACCAATTATAATAATATTTTTCTATATTTATCTGGGCAAGTGAGTGAGAGACTGTTAGTCAGCGCTGGGTGCGGTCTACCACAATTTTCGTCACCATTGTTTTATTTTGTATTCGTACCAGATATTTTTTTTTCGTATTTTAGACACAAAATGTGACTAAATTTGGCTCTTATGAAATTTTTTTATCTCTCACAGTTTTCGCGTAACGGCTTGTTTAATTCATATTTTGCATGTTTCCGTTTTAAGGACTACACTAAAACCAACTGATATACTAAACTCAAAAAAATCACAGTGGATAAAGACATTGCAAGCTACAATGGCATGCTCATAAAATTAAAGAATAAAAATTATTTGTATTTTTAAAAAAATTATTGAATTCTTTAAAATGTTTATTTTTAGTTTCAGCATTTTTTTAAAATACAAATAACTTTTAATCTTTAATTTTATGAGCATGTCATTGTAGCCTGTAATGTCTTTATCCGTTGTGTTTTTTTTTAGTTTGGTATATCAGTTGGTTTTAGTGTAGTCGTTAAAACGGAAACATGCCTAAATATGACTTTAACAAGCCATTACGCGAAAACTATGAGAGATAAAAAAATTTCATAAGAGCCAAATTTAGTCACATTTTGTGTCTAAAATAAGAAAAAAATATCTGGTACAAATAAGAATATAAAAAAATTGGTGATGAAAATTGCGGTATACCGCGCCCTTAACAGTGGGATCTTTAGCGCTGGTGAGAGGTGACATGAGTATTGAGCAGAATCGGAATGAAAGGAAAGGGGGAACGAAAGATCTCCGAGAAAACCCTCCAATCATGGGAATAGTCCGGCACTATTTCCACATTCGAAAATCCGGGGGCCGACCCCGTCGGGAATTGAACCCAGATCGTCTTGGTGTGAGGCGAATGATCTGGTCATTCGGCCATTGCAGCCCCTTAAACCTGTACAAGCTGCAATAAATTAAAAATAACAGCATTTAGATAGCCAAAACATCGTCAAAATCATTACTAGTTGTGCCACAACTTATTACAAAAATTAATCATAAACTTTATTTTAAACAAACAGAAGTTCAAAACATCCGTAAATCGTGTGCAATAAATTCTCTGCGACATTTTAAAATAAAACTCAGTTCTTAGTCAGGTCAGAAGATCTATAAAAATGCCAAAAGAAATCATATGCATAATTGGGACAAAACGGAGAAAGAAATGACAAATAACATTACTGATATAGATGAACGGAATGTAGAGTGAACTTTCATACCTATAACTTCATAGCTGTACTGACATCTCAGCAGCTCTGCATGTTTGTACACGGCTCTCCCCATGACTGTGTGTATACCTTCAGTCAGTATAGATCCTGGTTGTGGTCCATGGAGGATCTCAAACTTAGCTCCAGGTACTTTCGGCCTGAAAAACAGAAACAGCACACCATTACCTTACAATGATAAAATAAGATAATTCTACCGTCATTTCGTAATACAGAGAGCAATAACGATGATTACCGATTCTATTACGGTAGCGCACATACATTTCTAGTTTAAAATCGGTTAAAATATGTTTGTATCTAAACGACTCCCTAATTTGCTGAAATTAATAGAAGTTGTTATGAAACTTCTCTTGACAAATAATAGGTACATGTAAATAATTAATAAATCAGATTATGCAGAAATGTGGAAAGTAGAATTTCATTTGTTTGCTGTTTGTTATGGTAATTCTTTGGAAACATTATTTTAAACAACGGCAATCCCATAACTTTATTCAGATAGGCGTTTCACACTATTAAAACAAAAAATAAATCTCAGACATTCGTGATGGATTCAGTTAATGGCATCCGTTTGACGGGCAGGGAAGAAATAGTTCTGCTTTGGGTGCCTATTATCGATTTTTCGAAGTAAGGAGGAGTAGGTGTTACATTTTATTCAAGGACAATTTCGTTTCATGAAAACATATTATGAGTGAAATTTCTAAGGTGCCATATCATAAGCACACGAGCCACACACGAAAACTTGCTTAATTTTATTTGTAGTATCTAATGATGACATAGAAAACCAAGTATTTTTTTAAGGGTTTTTAAAAATATTATTAAATTCGGTCATAATGCCTGAACTTCAGTAAAAGTATATGTGTGTAACTTATACTTGATAAAATAGATTGTTTGTGCTGAATTTGTTATATGTATGTCCAATATTGGGTATAAAAACAATGTCCATATTTCAAGGAATAAAACTTGTTCTTGGTTCTCAATTAAGTAGAGACCAGAATAATTCGCGGGTTCACTGACCTGTTTCAGTGCATTACGTGTACGTCTGCTGTTATGTTTCATGGTTATTGGCAGCGTGTCTATGTGAAGAGTGGTATCTCATTTGACTGAGCCAATTACAATAACGTTCCTGCCACACCACAAGTCTGTGATTTGCCGGTAGAATATCTTGGTTCGTGAGAGTTAAAATATCCAATCGCTGACCACGAAGCAGAACTGAAGATGTGTAGGTAAGGCAGCGAAACAAAGTGGGGCAAAATTCGTTTCGCCGAAAACTGGGGTCCCTATTCATTAGCTGCTCGCTGACGCGGTGATATGGGCCTTCATTGAGTTAAATTTTTATTATTGGCTCAGCGATTTACAAGAGGTGTCAAATAAGCCAAGGAACAAATGTGAATGTAACACGAACTTACAGTTGGAGGAGTTCTAGCTTGTACAAAAAAAACGCGAATATTTCAATTCGCTTACTATTTGTTAGTTTATGATTAAATTTCAATCGTCATTCAACCTGGAGTAGACTGACGAATCCGGATTGAAATGTTTCTTTGAATACTCCTGGACTGGACTACAGTGTAGGAGTGGAGTGACTCAGTCCAATCGGACCCCTGACTGAATGAACGAAGACAAACCCGTCACCATATTAAATCGTTATTTATTTGGTTATGTAACCGGCTATAGTCGCCCAGTGCTAGCTAAATAAAACTACCCAATGTTATGAAAAGTAATTGTAAATACTAAATAAATATTCTGACCAATACATTCAAACATAAAGCATAACAAATATTAGCGTCCTACTTTTAGATAGGTCATTTGTTTTTTTACTTCCAAGTTTGGTAAAAAATGTCTCTACCACAATGTTCAGTCCGAGTTCACTCCATATTTACCTGGCAGCCTCTTTCAAAAATTTTAAACACATTTCAGTCCACGTTCACTTGAGGTTCGCCCCGTGTTGAATCCTGTCCACGTACAGTACAGTCCGGAACGTTAGCATAAACGCAGTATACGACGCCGTTTGTGATGTGAAATGATACAGGCAGTTATGGGAGCGATGACGAAGCTACGTACCTGCGGCGACATCTCTTGAGCTTGGAACGTTCCATGAGCACATAACTGGAGCCCTTGCTCGATACGACAGTCTTGTCGACTGGACATCGCACACACACGCCTTCTATCGGGGCGTCTCTGACTGGCTGGCCTGCACAGGAAACAACTGTCCTTGTCTACTTCTAGACATCTTACAAACGTAAATATGTCTCTGTAACAACTACCAGTCTGTCAGACGGGATTTACCATCGACAGCACCTCAGGAGCCATCCGAATGTGTGTTTTTTTTTTTTTTTTTAACAGAAGCCTAAACACCAGTTTCCATATTTCTTAAGCCCAGTTCACACAAATATTAACAGTAACAATGTTAATAACAAAATGTTAGTTACAAAAATTTTATCAAACAGTTCTAAGCTATGCTACACTATTTTATAGCATTGTTGATAGCAAATGTGTTACTAACATTGCTGAAAACGCCAATGTTACTAACAAAGTTGTAAGAATGATGAACGGAAGTTAATAACAATGTTATTGACAAAAATGCCAAAAATATTGCTGATAACATTGCTAGTAACATTTGTTTCCAACATCCTTTGATCTAGGCCGCCCTAGGATGGGTCGGGAAAATAATGTTATCAAAAGCGTTGGTGACAAAGCTATTAGCATGTTTCAAAATTTCATAACTTTTGTTGCTAAAAATAACAAATGTTATTACCATTTAGTATAAATATTAACAAAGTTTATAACAGAATGTTGGTTACGCAATCTTACAACATTGTTAGTAACTTTGTTGAAAACACGTGTTATTAGCAATGTTATCGTAGGTGTAAACTAGGCTTTACTCCAGAAATGACGAACTTTCATACAAACTTAAATCCCATATATAACCCTCTCAGGTTTAAATTTTTTCTAAATTATTTTGTGTTCACCTACGCTACCTATATAAGGAACTCCTGTGCAAAATGTCATGCTTCTAGACCAATCGGTTTAAGCTGTGCGGTGTCTGTCAGTCAGTGTTTAAAGTTTTTTTAATAAGTTGATAATTGTAACATTTATTTATATTTCCCTAATCATGCAAATTCTTCTTCTTGAATGGCAGTGCCAGATCACTCAGTTGGCCGGAAACATCTCGTAGCGGTAGCTTTTAGGAGCTGCATATACCCCTCCCTCCAAACCCCCCGGAGTACTGGATCCACTACATAATTTAGGAACACCCGTTGTTTGTAAACGTTTAAGCAATCCACACGTAACAATACGTTATACAACAATGATGCACGTACGTTACGTGCTTGCAACAAAATGGCCTGTCTGTGATCAAATGTTTCAAGTAACAAGTATGTATAGTCTGTATAGTATTAAAAAATAGTGATGCAATGCAACAGCTAGAGAATTCAACCTTCATAACATGCCATTTGCATGGTGGCAACAGTTTGGTGGCGCATTGCCATCTTTTCGTCACACGTTTGTGAGCTAGCTGAATTGTTAGCCAATTAGTACATTATGCTCTGTGTAAGTTACAATGGCAAGCTGAGACAATAAAATATTGTTCACTGAATCTCCATATTTTATAACTCTACACACTGGCCGATATGAACTGGGAACCAGTGCTTCGGAGCACAGCATTTACTAAGGGGAAATTCGCGTTTTGGACCATAACATTACTAACTTTCGCCCCATTTTGCACGGTTTCAATACTGGCTTTTGAACTTGCATTAGAAACGTCGAAATCAAAGTAATGTGCGTGTTTATGAGATTTTTTTAAAAACGAGAAAACTTCAAATTTTTAAAAAGTAATGCGTGACTCTAATAAACACGACATGCTTTGAAAATTCGCACATATCTGAGTGAACAATTTGCATATATGCCATGTGTTTCGACATTCGTGCTTCTGAAACTCGGTAACTTCTTCACTGCAGTTAACATGATAACAATAATACCACATGTTGCTGCTGTAACGAAATACAGTATTTAGTATTGAGATACTTTGTAATTAGTGAAATTTTGTGATTCCCTTAATGTAAGTGACACTGATTCGCAGTCACATATCACTTTGACGAATTTAAAAACAAAACGTTTCTCAAGTAATTTTTGGAAACTATTTACTATGCACCATTGGAGAAACTTGAACCCACGACATTCCTCTCCGTTAACAGGCATGTATTCGACATGGAACATCAACAGCTATCAACAGACGCTTGCAGACATTTTAGTTTACTGTGTGTTGTACCTCTGATGAAGAAATGCTACACTATATATTTAAATAACTTATGCGAAACGTGGTGAACGTTGCCGTTGGCCGACGAGTTTTCTCGAAGAACTCTCGTTTCCCCCGCCCTGTTATATGGATTCATCTCATGCCAACCCTCCGGAAACGGAGGACATATACAGGACCCCATTTTCAAAATCTGCCTTTCCGGCAATGATGCCTTGTCCTAGGGTTCACTCTACCCACTTTATATTTATTTAATAACTTATGAAAATTAATGCTACACACCCGCAATATTCACGTTATTTTCTGGTAGCAGACTTAAACTGCAAGCTGTCAAATGCTTTAGGACAACAATTTCATGGCCTGTTAATGACAAATCCTGTGTAATAGTGTACCGCTGTCAAACGTCCTAAAATATGTAGTAAAAGGACGAAGGACAGTGGCTGAAAGATGTATATGACAAACTGAAGTCTGTCGCCAAACAATAACGCGAACTATGCAGGATTGACAACATTACATACCAATAGAGTTTCGGTTCACATCTAGGTCTTCTGATGACATCACAGTTGTTGTAATGGAGCCTCGGTACGGCTATGAAATAATCAAATATGAAGTTAAATCCCAAATATGTACACCAATAATAGGTAGAGCCACGATTTTATGGCGAAAAGATTTTTGCAACATTTGGTTTCGATGCGTCATGTGCACACCTGCAGTTCTGCTACATCGTCTGTGATTGGATTATTTTACTCTCACTTGTCTTGGCAAATTATAAACGTACAGACCCACAGTAATCTTATTCTGATTGGTGCAGTCAAATGAGAAACGTGTCTGAACATAGACACGCTGCCAATAACCTTGAAACAGAACTGCCGATGTGCACGAGAGACACTGAAACAAAGTGGGGCAAAAATCTTTTCGCGACAAAATCGTGGCCATAGGACATGTTTTCAAAGCACACATATGGTATATTTTACTATGTCAGTTCACAACAATTTAGCTGACGAGTGAATATTAAGTTCTCTCAATCAAACAAAAAATGAATGTACGAACGAAACAAAAGCAATGACGGAATATGAAGGAAATTTTTCACTACAGCTGAGTGTACGTATAAAGTTTAAGCACACGAAGGGTAGTAAATTTACGGTACTTTTCAATTAAACTTATTTAATTATCGTGCTGGTGTCAGAATCTCATTTCACAGATACGCACATGGGTGTATAAAGCGCACAATGCATAAATTTATAAGCGACGAAAAAAATACCCATGTTGAGTTGGAGAAACCAAATTAATCTGAAATCAGCTGATTGTGACATAAAAGTATTGATTTCGCTAGATAATACAAATTCAGTATTGTACTGTCTTAAATGCTGTCTGTCCGACAGTAGGAATACTTGTATACGACCAAATAAATATTTGTTCAGCTGCTCAGTTGGGGTTTATTAAATTACTATTAACATTTTTCGTCTGTGCAGTGTTTAACTTTGTCATCGTATTCATATTCTATATTTTCGTATGAGACAAGTTAACACAAGTTATTATATTATTTTTATTTTTAGCAGAATATACCAGACATGTAAATTTTGCTATTTCGCTTTATTTGAATGTCAAATTGATCGTCAGTTTGTTGGTAACATGTGAGTACGTACTTATGTCTTTATACATATATATTATTTTACAGATTTAAATGCAGATCGTTTTGTACACTTTATCGAATGTTCGGGCAATTTTAACATGTGACTTATAATTTTATTTGAATTTATCTTTGTAGGGCACGTAGTTTGTTACTTATCTAAAAAGTACCTAGTGTTGGAATTTGGCATGAATATTTATGTTGAGCCAACATTTTGAAAATAACAATTTTAAGTATAAAATAAAATTTTCTCAGCAGAAATAAAACTTTTTTTTTTTCATTTCTTTTCATTTAATAAGTTATTTATGACTATGATTTTCAAACGGAAATATTTTGATTTATCTGGGAACAATGGATAATTTCTCTATCCGTTACATTTTGTCCTAAATGATACATTTTATTCGTATCGTTGTTTATAACTGGTGTAAGATATGATTGACGCAATTTTATTGGAACATTTGTGCTTATCACGCCAAACTCAGTTTACACATAGCTTTTTTCATTGTTTTTAAAGTAGTCTGTAAGTAAGCAAATGCAGACATTTTTTAAAATGAATTTCAGTACAGTTTTTCTCACCGGAGAGGTTAAACCACTTTTCGGAATTAATTTAACTATTTTGTAAGCCACTAAAATACGTTGTTTTAGTCTACTTCTACAAGGAAGGACTTACGAGATTACCTACTTATCTATGCTCATATGTGTATGTGTGTGTACTTCCTAAAACATTTGCACCCATGAATAAAATTTCACCTAATTCTATGCACATTATGTACTTTTCTAAGTCGGCCAGCTAAAAATTTAGCGCGCTATGTTATTCCTCATAAGCCATTAAGCTTGATCAAACAGAATTCAGTACTATATTCGTTCATCATTTAATTACAAAAAGAGACACATACCAGACATCTTGAATTATAGTTCTACATTAAATATTACCGATATGCAGTTTTCAAAATCTAATAAATTTCCGCCAAATCTATAAATTAAGAAAAACTAACAGAAGCCATGTTTACGCAAGCTATTAGAAAGAATGCAGCACGTATTTTCAAAATAGTGGCCGTATACTAATTTCGGGTTAATGTGCTGTGTAAACTATACAGTGACCCAATTAAACTGCAATCGGTATGTAGTACGTATAAATTACAGACATCAAATATGCTCATGCTCATTCCTTTTCTCCGCCATTTTCTAGTGTAACTTCATGTGAAATAAATATATTTTTAATGCGGCATCTCATAAGCCCCCTAAAAATGCAAATACAAAATTTGGCTCCCAGAAAGTAACACGATAGGTAATAAAAACATATGATTTGATTGTACTAGGTAATGATGTGTTTCTTTTTAAGTAGCAAATACAAGAACAGTTTTTTAAAAAAATATTTTATATTTATGAAACTTTGTTTCAACTATACCTTATTTGTGACCAGTAGAGTTATCTAATATGAGAATTAAATGAGTATAGGTTACACATTTTCAAAGACAACATTAGATAAAAAAAAAGTAAAAATTGTTTGTCAAAGTTTTTGAAAGTACTCAACGGGTTTACTGCGATAGGTCATTAAAATTATACGTTTCTAGTGGGCTAAAGTACTTATTTTATAAACGGCGAGTATTCAGACTACGTAAGTTATTGTGCCTACAAACGTGGAATCATTTAGACAATTTATACGAAACTTTGAAAGTATCTATTAACAAACCTACACAACATTTTCAAAGAAACCACAACACAAGCAAATATTTTAATTAATATATTTGATACACGTTTGCAATTCTTGTAACAATTTAAATAACGGAGGGCGACTTCGTTACTAGTATTGTGCTCCGCCAATGTAACACACGGGCCGTTACTGCGTCAAGAAGATGGAGCGCCCATTTACCACACACTTCACGCACTATATTTTTTGGTTCTTTACACTGATCGAAGTTCACGGTAAATAATGTTTAAAAATGCCTCCTTCATCAATAATGGTTTACATGCATTACTTAATTGTTTATACGGTGAAAATAGAGCAATGAGTAAGAAGAAAGAACTTCAAGCGACTAACTTTAATTCAGGTAATCACTGTAACTGCGATATAGTTCTAATAACTGCTAAGTTTACATGCATAACACTACACTTGTAGTTAAATTATCTAGATCTTAGAAACTGCCTTCTTACCTTTTTCCTAACATGCCGTTCTCATATAGTTTTAGACTTACATGAAAAGAAATAATTTCGTGAATCAAACTAATGACGAGTAATTTATTCAAACACTAAAATCTCACATCAGTGTAAGAAAGAGTAGAAAATTTGCTCCCAACAGTCATTATTGGTTACCATTATATTTAGCATACTGCTTAAACGTATTGGTGCTTTTTCATAAAAACAAACTCTTGAAAAGCGACTTAAGCAAAAAACGTTTAAGCTTTTCGTTAACAATGACCCCAACATTAATTTTATACTTTTATACATTTTAGTAGTATTATTGTCCATTAAAGTCTCTTTCTTACTTTTTTCATTCATTACTGAATGTGATAAACGTGATTTGAGTTTCTTGCTTGACATTGGCAAACATGAAACTTCATAATCTGAGCCTATAAAATGTTTGTAATACGTGACTTTACTCCATTTTGTTTTCGTTGACGTTAAATTGACAAAATTTAAAGATACGTGAAATTGTTTAAGGATTTTAAACGTACAAATGCAGCAGGAATATTTTTGTTTCGTAAATATATTATATTTCCAATTTAACGAGTATTATACATTTTTAAGTACATTTACAAGTTAACACAGCCACAGTGATTACCTCTGTCGTTCACTTGTGGCATTATGAAATGTTACATAAGAAACTTCCGTTTAATATTAAACATAATGTAAATAGCAACACTTGTACAGTCTTCGCGTGCTGAACACAAATACACGCCTTTATCTCAGACAGCTGTCAAACAATTACAAGAAACATTTCACAGATAAACTATTTTTAGTAGTGTCAGACGTGACAGATAATAACCAACGTGTGAGTTGCAATGGTCAGTTTTGAGTTATAACTTCATATACAGTTGTAATATAATTTTACAGTTTCTTCAAAATATTTCCTTTCTTAAAGACGTGTACACAAGTTCATCAATAATATATTGAACATGTGACGTGTACATTATATTTAGTAAAGATATTAAGGGTTAAAGTTTCACCATTTTTAAAGAGAAGTTTAGCCAAAAAATGTTAATATGATCCTCATTAAAATATTTTGAGTTGAAGTTCAGTTTCAATTATCATTTAGCTAAATAAAGATTTTTAAAATATTTTACAATTTTTTGTTTAATGTTTGAAGTAGTGAAAATTGTTTGAAAATTTAATTAGTTATTCCACTATCATACATGCACGAATGTTTTCTTTAAATTATGGTGGTACACAAAATACCATAACAGTAGGCCTACATGTGGTAGGCCTATATTAGAAACAATGCTCTTTTCGACTCAACAAAAGTGAGCGTCAGGGATGAGGGAAGGAATTATGTAAAATAAATGCTGAAAAAAAAAACTACTTCTCTCAGTGCCTTATGTGCACGTTGGCAACTCTGTTCCGTGCGGCCGCGGTGGCGGAATAGTCAGACCATTCACTACACACGAAGGCGATCCGAGTTCTACTCCCGGCAATATCGGTCCCCGGATTTTTGCATGTGGAAATCGTGCCGAGCTATGCCGTTGGTCGGCGGGTTTTCTCCCCACCCTCTCATCCCGGCGTTGATCCATACTCGCCTCATGTCACCCCTCAGCAGTGCTAAAACGACCTCGATGTTAAGCGCTGACCAAAAAATCTCTCACTCACTCTGACTCGAAGTCAATAATTGGATGTTTTAACTCTC
Source organism: Medauroidea extradentata (assembly GCA_003012365.1). Lineage (NCBI taxonomy): Eukaryota > Metazoa > Arthropoda > Insecta > Phasmatodea > Phasmatidae > Medauroidea > Medauroidea extradentata. Next base: position 14,506 of record PNEQ01040627.1, on the reverse strand, counting down.
CTCATCTTCGGGTGCTAGCCGTAAACCACAGACGCGTGGCGTGGCAGTAACCGTAATCATTGGCACATTCAAATGAGCTACCAACGATCGTGATGAAAATTTGGAGGTGAGCACGTTAAGACACTGTGAAACAAGTTGGTACAAAATTCTTTCCACAAAAAAAAAATCCGTGACTCTAGGTATACGCAACAGAATAAACGGTTTTGCTTTAAGATTAACTGTTTTTCCCTCCAAAATAGTCTCGTCAACTAAACTGCACATTTTACTAGTAAACAGAAATTACTAATGTTTTATTAAAATTTTTGTTGACAGTGGAGTAGCCTATATTTAGTTCACTAAGTATATTTAGATACACGCAAAGTAAAAGGTTGGGTACAGTTAACCGTATATAAGTTCGTATATAGCAAAGTAAGTGTGTATTTTATAAGAAAAAATGTTTATCGTACATATTATATAACCTAAAATATTTACTTTCGTTATGTAACACAATTTGGCTAAACCTTTTTATTTAAAGAAATAAACTGGCAGGCAAGCAAATAGTTAGTTTATTCAAGTTTTACACGCATGTTTGGCCATACAGAAACGTGCATGTGGTTGACTGCACCGAAACTTTTTCTTTGCGTAGTTGGCCGCAGTGCAGAGAGTGTGGTTTGTGGGTAGTTTACCTTCCTTCTCCCGGCAATCACAGGCACAGGGACGACAGCTCCTCTGTAGGGGATACGAACACTACCTCTCTGCGAGGTGCGATACAGACCAGTGGTAGAGTGTCGTCCATGTGGTCGCCCCGCCCCTTGACGTCGTCTCCAACTGGGGTACCTGCGTATCCGCACACCTCTCATTGACACACAATAGTATGCCTTACGTGCACATCTGCAGTTCTGCTTCATTATTATTGGCAGCGTGACTGTGGAAAAACGGTCGTCATTTCACTGGACCAATAATAATATGGTTACTGTGATTTCTAGTAAAACGTTAAGACTCGCAAGAGTTACAAACATCCAATCACTTGCCGCGAAGCAGAGCTGCAGATGTGAACATAGGGCACTGACACTTGTTGGTGCACAAATATTTTCACTAAAAATTAAGTGTGGGTTATTATGGTTTTGCCTACCTTAGTTTTCTGGCAAGAATAGAAAAATAGACTTCAGGTGAGTTCACAATCGATAACATAACAGTAAGCATAGAACATATATCATTTGCACAATAACTAACCTCTATGTATTCCTTAGAGTAAATATATATTACCTCTATGATGTATTCGTACCTACACAACACCAAAAGTGGTCGTGTGCATAGAGATACTGACATAGGAAATGTAAATATTTAATTTCTTGTGCGTGCGCTATGGACAGCAACCAATCACAGGAAAGGAGTTTGTGAATGTCCGCCATGTTGGCTTCAACTCCAAAAATACACACGAACAAATCAAAGATAGAATAAGAAATTTAAATGTTAAAACATGTTGTTTTTAACTTGTGTTGTGTCTTGTCTCTTGTCTTGTGTTTGCTGTCCACTGCTCACTGTTTTTTGTCTACTTCCATTTTTATTTTTCATTTTGGAAATCTGATTCTATTTGTATCTGTCTTTTGTGTCTGGGTGTTGTGTCGATATTCGACTGAATTCTACCTTTAGAATTCTTTGTTGTCTAATTTTAAATAAGAAGAAAAAAATTGAGAGAATTTCTCTGGGATTGCTTTTTCCTCTGTTTTTTGTGTGTTTTTATGTCTGTTTTTTATTCCTTTTTGCACTTGGTCATTCAACACAAGTTTGATCAGCAAAACATGTGCAATGGCGTAAGGGCACAAACCAATAAATTCTAATTGTAAACTTCCATTGCAACAAACATTTAAAAATCTCGTTTAAACTGTGTTTCCTTGTTGTAAATAACGTTTAACGCGGTGCAGTACATAGGAACTTCGGTTCTGTGTTTCCTTTTATCTCCAAATACGATTCCACTTCAAATATGTTTCGATGGCCTTTTGTTTTTTTTACTCAGCAAGGAATATTTCAGATTTGTCGAAAAAATCTCATTGGCTAAACACAACAGTAAACAATTGTGAACTAATTTTGCACAAGGTGTCAGGTAGTGCACAATTTCTACTGTTAGATGTTCTGTGAATATGTTTTTTAATTGTGAACCTACCTTTACATATTACATTAAGGAACCTTTAGGCTGTTTTTCAATATTTTTCAATAACTATTAAGAAATAAGTATTTGCCTGCCTAAATGATACTCGAAAACACAAAATAATAATCTAGTCTCGACATTTATATTAATTTGTGTAGAAATATTCTCCTTATCTCAATGAAGTAAATGGTTCCTGTCCGAAATCAACATCATGAAAGATGACTGGACATCACGAAGACTTATTCTCGCTAAGGCTCAGAGGTAGACTGACCTTAACTGATGGGATTTCATACCACCTCTATCTACAACACAATATTTATGATTATATGTAATGAGCTTTAAAATCAAGACATACACTATCAAGAAATTAAGTGTTCCGCCTGACTACGGCTTCTTTACGCGGTCTAAGCTACGCAAGGCCGGATCTTGCTAGCTTACCTCACCACCTCATATGGTGTGCAGTCTTCTAATCAAAGAATCGCCTAAACGAAACTTTAAATAGTTATAATTATACATATATGGTCACATATAAAAAGATAACTGTTAAACCTGATCCTGAAAACACCCATTTCAATTTCTGTAATCCGAAAGGCACGCCTTAGAAGAAAACACGAAGAGAAGACATTTTTTGACAGCCGTTTAACGGTTTCTAAGGTTATTCGTAAATATGCATAATACGGTATTTAAATAAACCTATTATCGGCAACACAGAAAGGCTACGTCTTCAAAGTAATTTAAACATAGCTTTAAAAATCTGTGAGTCCTGCCTTACGAATATAAACAAATTCCACACTTACATGGGTCAAACAATAATAAATACGACTTTCAATTTCTTAAAACTTGTGTAGTTTGAGGTACTTACTGTACTGATTGGTAATGCTGGGGTGTCCTCTCTATGTAGTTAGCTTGTTCTGCATCTAGAAAGCAAAGTTATTTGTATTACATATGATTGATTTCTATTAAGATTTGTTAGAACACAGTTATTAGTTATTATTCACTACAACGTTACGACGTTACTAATTTACTGTAAGCTGGGTTATTTGAACGAATTTTACAATGAGTGGTCTTGATAATATGAACCTTTCAAAAAACATTCTCCACTTCGAGCAAATGTTTGTCACTTGTTGAACACTCACAGTAACTCAAATTAATTGAACAGTTTTTTATGTGACTGGATTTATTTACTTGGACATACTCCATTGCGAAATATATGACTGTCAAAAGGAAACTAAAAAAATAATACAAGAAAACATAAATAAGCAGAGTATGCTTTAGTCATCAGGATACATACACAACATGAAATTCCAAAACTGGAATCTGGTCAGATAAAAACAAGGAACAAACAGAAAAAAGAAATAACAAGAATATGAAAATAGCAAAGTTGACATGCGTCACAACGATGAGACGAGACAAAAACGCAAACAGAAATACAACAAAACAACGATGAGACTAAACAAAACACAAATATGTCGGGCACAAACAGAAAAACAATAAACGACACAAATGATGAGACGAAACAAAACACAGTAGTTTTCATATTCTTGTTATTTCTTTTTTCTGTTTGTTCCTTGTTTTTATCTGACCAGATTCCAGTTTTGGAATTTCATGTTGTGTATGTATCCTGATGACTAAAGCATACTCTGCTTATTTATGTTTTCTTGTATTATTTTTTTAGTTTCCTTTTGGCAGTCATATATTTCGCAATGGAGTATGTCCAAGTAAATAAATCCAGTCATGCACTCCCATTGCACATTTCTTTCAAAGATCAGTTTTTTATGTATTTTCTCGTGTGAGTTCTTTTGAGTTAACATCTATTTTCAAAAACTAACATTCGCCCGCAATTGTTCATGTCTTACAAAATGGTTCAGATTGTTGCTAACTGTAAGCTCTTCAGTTCACATAGCCAACATTACAAATATTTAGGTTAACTCGTTTGAGTAAAAATGGGTACATTTGTAAATTATGAAATCACGCGCTAATAAAAGTAATCGTAAATAATAGGCTTCTTTGAAATACATGACATATCAGTTTTTCTGTGCCATATATCATCTTTCTTAGTTTTAACAAGTTTATTGCGCAGCTCTGAACAAACGATGGTTGTGAATTGGAATTCCCATCCTGAAGTGAAAGTTTCTTCTCTTAGGTGTAACAGAATAGTAATGTCTTCAGGTTTCTTGCTATGTATTTCTTTCTCTGGGATTCATCCGGAAGTTCAGAATTTCTCATAGTTCTATTCATCCTATATTCATAATATAATTACTCCATGCATTTTGGAAGCTCATTGGGTAGAGCTCCTGACTTTTGGGACAAGGCTCCCTGGTTCGATTCCCGGCTGGGAGGTTGAGGACTGGGTGTTGTTTGTCCGCTCCCATCTCCATCCTACGGAAGACAATGGCGAACCACTACAGCGTTACCTTTGCCTAGTCGCGCCTCAGAGGTATGCTGTCCCTGAGATACAAACCCAGCCTATGTTCTGAAAACTCATCATTAGACTAATTTTAGCTCTTTCTCACTGGTAGAGCTAATAATTACGACGTCTTGAAATATGTTTATTCTGTCGTGAACCATGCCGATTCACACATGATTATAGGGTGGTTAGTCCCTCATAATATTCGAGAGCATTTTTTTCAGCAATAAATAATTTTATCACTTGAGTTCTTGCAGCACTATAACTAACAGAATAGTTGTGTTTACACAACACACTTAAAAACTAACAAAGTTCACGACAGGACACAGAACACAATCCAACCTTCCCAATCACCTTAGATACATAGTATGCTTATCTTGAAAGATAACCTGCAACGTTTGCAACTTGTAAAAATAGATACTGCAGAAAGTGCATAAGTATATGTTACCGCTTGTATTTCGAAACATAAATGTTGGCGAGTTCATTACCCTGACAATTACACAAGATATGTCTAAACATAGTTAGGCCAGTAATGCGCTGTGATAGTTTACCGCATATGTGAATAATTTATGCAATAAAGAAGAAAAAACACATTTACTGTCAACAAAACAAACTCAAATTTTCAATGGAAAAACTACAGAAAAACAGAAAGCAAGAGTTAAGTAAATACAACTCCTACGGTTCTTTCAAATTTATTCGTATGTGCGGCAGGGTTGGCCAAATAAGTTACTTCGACATTCGCTAATCCGATGTGACTGACTTCTCTCACCTAACAGAGAACTCGGTGTCGGGTAAACAGAAAGCATGCTTGGCTAGTGTCACCTGCTGGTGAAATATAAATTATCACATTATTATTAATCACAACATATCTTACCTGTCCTTACAGTCGGAGGAGGCCAGGGCTGGTAAGAATACCGTGTATTGATGCTAGTTTCTCCACCTGCGACCCTGGAAAAATACAACCACGCATGTTTCTGCTCTAGCAAACAAATTTACTTTGCACAAACAAAAACATGTTTAATATTTTTAGTAGAAATTATCTGTTCAGTCACGATTTTGTGGCTAAAAGATTTTGCACCACGTTGTTTTAATGCCATATGTGGACACGTGTATGCTTCGTGGTTATTGGCAGCGTGTCTTTGTTCAGACGCGTCATTTATTTGATTTCACTAATCAGAATAAAGTAATGTAACACTGTACGTATGTAATTTGACAATACAACGTCAAGTTAAAACAATCCGTTACCGACCATGAAGCAGGGCTGCAGACGTGTACATACAACCAAATGGTGTACAAATCTTTCCGCCAGAAATTCTTCGCTCTAATCATCTAATAACGGCAATACTTACGCCTGACTTTGTACGGAGATGATGGGTAAAATATTGGAAAGCTGAATTTATGTGTTAGTACACACTTTTAAACGGCATAATACACTGTCAACTCCCGATTAACCGCACTAACGAAAGGGGCCAATACCACGGATTATCCAAAATCGCGGATAATCAACTTTAACCCTTTCTTAGATCTCTGTAGAAAGAAAAAATTGTCATATTCATTCCTGCAATAAAATGAAGCAATTTAATACAGTAGACCCTACAGTACTCGCGCTGATGATAAGGGGGTATGTGCTAATAATCTAAACATACAAATAATAAAAACATCACGAATATATTATTTATTCAAAATAAAAATCTCGTTAATCCATTCACACGCTAAGATATTTTTTTTGCCTGCTGGAAAATACTTAAATCTTCTTCAAGCCTTTAAAAATACGGTTGCGGGCATCACACGTTGGTTAACATTATGCAAGTAAACACAGCGTGTATTTATAAATAACCAAATTTAAAAAAAAGTTATTCAACTATTTAAAGTGAAATATTTTGCGCGGATAATCCGCACACGCATTATCGGGAGTCTACTGTATTCTAAATACAGCAAAATTACAACACTCTTCTGTCACGCAAGTTAAATTGAATTGTGTGGCACAACATGTTGTATCTATGGACAGTTTTTAGTCTGCAGTATTTGACAGGAAACGACGAAGTGGAAAATCCTTAAGTAAAAATAAATCTTATGAAAATACTATTTTAACACAAAAGCTTGAAGCCATGAAATAAATGAGATACTTGTACAGTACAATAAGCTGTAGACAAAAACAATTTCCATGCAAAATATTTTGAACCCAAATAAACAGTACGTCAAACTTATTGTTGCCATAAATCTTAATAGTAGCAGCTAAATTATACAGCTTTATATTACTGTCCAGCTTATGTACAGTTAGTAAGTAGTTCCGATTATTGCGTTTGGGAGACGTGTCCGACGTTGTCGTTCACGGACAGATTCTCACGGTTACTCGCATGTTACTTGCCCTTGCACAGAGAAAACAGGCACAGTCAACGTCATATGTGGTGAAATAAGTTTGTACTACTAAAGGCCTGTTGGGAAAACAAAATACGAAAAACTTTTTTTTTAAACAAAAGTCTACTTAACTGGATGAAAACCTTCGGTTTATAGAACTAAATCCATTCAAACAAACGTTCCATTTTGTCAACTTTAATCCATTTTTTTCCACCTACAAAGTGGACGAGAACATCGGAAAAATTCGAAATTTCTATAACTAAGAGTTGAAAAAGTTTTTAACACACAGCAGTACTGTTGAAAACGGAAAGTACTATGCCATTAATTAAAATACTTTTTGAATACAATGTCGCATAGATGGAGCATTCCACTTTAAATTAATTCCGCATAATCAAGAGAGGTGGAAAGTTTGCATTGCACAGAGTGAAATTTCAGGTGTTGTCTCGCGTAGTTCTTCTCCAACTCTAATTTTCTGCTCCACGATTACCGTTGGACGTGTGGTATATCATACGTTCTAAGAGGAAATTAGGCTGCTGCAAGAATTTTCAATTGTTTGTCGAGCAAGTAAAACCAGTATTGAGCAAAGCCACCCAAAATCTGGAACTTTTCGTTGTTTGGCATGTCTGCAGTTAACGTAGGATGGGGTTGGGGGTAAGAATGGAATTTTTTCGACTCATCTATATTGTTACAGTGCATCAAGCGAACGCATATAAACAACATATGGCGGAAAATATTAATTATATAAACTATCGACTACGAACGAGGATGATAGGTAACTTTGCTAGTTTCTATTATTCGTTACACGTTACGAGTTGTCAAACTTGATCAAAAATTATTATTTTTTATTTAAATTTGTATATTAATAAGAATGTTACCGAATTCTTGAAAACAGACATTCCTAACTGTACCTTTCCTTCATGGCATGCCAAAATCTCATTACTCTCCATAATATTTTAAAACTCTATTAGCTTCGGCATGGCCCTCTAAAACAACTAGAAATGAAGCCCTTTATCGCCCTCTTAAGGCCGTGATCTTTCATTTATTTCAAACAATTGCTAGTAACTCTCAAATATTTTTAACCAAATGCTTTGGAAAAAATTTTTAGCCTGTGTACAGCCATACTATACACAATTTTGCCACAGCGTTTTTTAAAATAATGTACCGTTTGCTAGCAATAAAATTATTTTGCTTCATTTTGGCTTATTTTGACATCAAAATATGTGATTTTTCAGGGGCAAAAATCTAAAAATCCGTTTGGTGTATTGCAACAGTAAAATTCAGGTACAAATATATAAGTGTTAAAACTGTAAGAATGAATTTTTGATATATGTAATAATTAGCGTTAAAAATATTTTCGAAACCACCGCAAAACTAAAAGAGCGAGGCCTTAATGTGGTGCCCTAAGAAAAAGTCGCACACGTACAATTCTGGCGATCTTGGCAAGGCTAAGTCATAGAAGTGTTCACCGAGCAAATGTAGAGTTCATGCTCTTGGTGTTGTTGCAATATGCGCCGCCCAACCTTGCTATCGTGCTGAACTGGTCGCCTTGATTTGCTACAAACGTTTCCAGCATTGCGAAACAAACAGCGAGAAGACTGTTCGTCAGTTCAGCGATTTGCGCCTAGACGCTAGGGTGAGGAGCGATCCGCATTCGATGTCGTCCTTGTTCCTTCCGCACTTTTGGGCCTCGAACGCGCAAAATACGTCCATCCAGGCAGCCACCTTAGCAAAATAATGATTTCGACTCTGTATGATATTACAAGCGGAGCCATTTTCATGGACATATGTCACAGTCTGCTGGTGTTCCCGAAACATCGCTTCTGTCGTCAAAGGAAGTCTCCTGCTTTCATATACGCTGTCTTTGGTTGTGACTTCTGTGTTTACATCCTCACTGTTGTGTGTGTTGTCCTCGTTCAGTTTTGAGGGACAATTTTTACACACAAGGTTTGGTTTATTTTGCATTTGTCTTCTCTGCTTGTCTTGTGTCGTCTTTCTTAGTAATCCGACTATATTCCTTTGCGGTATTGTATGTTTGAACCGAGCGAGGTGGCGCAACAGTAACAGGTTAGACTCGCATTCGGGAGAACCCGGGTTCGATCCCCGGGTCTGGCTATCCTGATTTGAGCTTTCCATGGTTCCCCGAAGTCACTCGAGGCGAATTCCGGGATGGTTCCTTAACAATGGCCACCGCCAATTCTACTCCTTGTTCGTGTACTTGTATCAAGTTGTATGCCATCGTCTCTAATGAAATCGCCGTCGACGAAAATTAAGGTAGGGAATCACAAGCCGAGTTAGAATTATTGTTTTTTTTTGTATTGTTTGTTTATAAACACACTTAAAATGTATAATATTCGCGCTTTAGTTAAATACATTACCTTGTAAACTCGTTAAGTCTATCACATCTGATCAATGTTGATGACTCAATTGGTTATGTATTATTTTTTATATTATCAATATCTTCTCGTCTTCTCAGAATCATTAGATTATGTGTACGTAACACACGGAGACTAATACCAACGGCATTTGAGAAATTTTAAAACTCTATAATATTTTTTTAAATAATGGAAATATCGTTAGGATATATAAAGGGAAAATTCAAAACGCGGATTGAAACCTCTTCATGAAACCCACTTACCTTACCCTGTATGTATAAATGAATGTATGAATAAATGAATGACTGTGCATATGTATGTATTTATGTATACATGATTTATGTATACATGTATGTAGGTAGGTATGTAGGTTGTATGTAGGTAGGTACGTATGTAGGTAGGTATGTAGGTAGGTAGGTATGTAGGTAGGTATGTAGGTAGGTATGTATGTAGGTTAGGTATGTATGTAGGTAAGTATGTATGTAGGTATGTACGTAGGTAGGTATGTATGTAGGTATGTACGTAGGTAGGTATGTATGTAGGTAGGTATGTACGTACGTACGTAGGTATGTATGTAGGTAGGTATGTATGTAGGTATGTATGTAGGTATGTATGTAGGTAGGTATGTATGTAGGTATTTATGTAAGTATGTATGTATGTATGCATGTAGGTATGTATGTAGATAGGTATGTATGTAGGTAGGTATTTATGTATGTATGTAGGTAGGTATTTATGTAAGTAGGTATGTATGTATGTATGTATGTATGTATGTAGGTATGTACGTAGATAGGTATGTATGTATGTAGGTATGTACGTAGATAGGTATGTATGTAGGTAGGTATGTATGTAAGTAGGTATGTATGTATGTATGTATGTATGTATGTATGTATGTATGTATGTATGTATGTAGGTAGGTATGTATGTATGTAGGTATGTATGTATGTAGGTAGGTATGTATTTAAGTAGGTATGTATGTATGTATGTATGTAGGTAGGTATGTATGTATGTAGGTAGGTATGTATGTATGTAGGTAGGTATGTAGGTATGTATGTATGTAGGTAGGTATGTATACATACATATATGAATGTATATGTTGACACCAGCTAATGTTGGCTTTTATTTTGGTTTTATTCTAGGGTTTCTCCAACCCAGGAACATCCCTTCGCAGTGGGTTACGTATCTGAACATTGTTAGTGTTTATAACCCACCACCATGTCTAGAATAGTTCAAAGGTTACTCCTCTGTATGGCGTGCGTCTCTGTGGTCAGCGCGTGTGTTCAGACTGCAGTTTTCATGGGCACGCGCGACAGTTGCGGCCACCTGCGCCAGTGGCTCCAAGCCAGCGGCCCGCTATATTTCTGGCCACGTTTCTCCGAACATACCGCACTTTCGGCCACTGCGGAATGTCTCCGGATCGCAAAGGCCAGCTACAAAAAAGCAGTTATTCTGGGAGTGAAACATTCGGCCCACAGCCATACAGTTTCCTGCTTTCTTACCAAATCCCCTCCCCCAAAACCCTCCGCGCACACATTTCTTATCGCATTACTGCCATGAATATAGTAAACACGACGTGGGTATGGAAGGGTAAGAAGTCGAGTGAACGAAGGGAATACTTAATCGTCGATAAAATCTAAACTACTCATCATAATTCGATGGGATTTTTTTTGCCGAGTAGATATTGCATTAGCGGACGTTTATTTATATAGCACTGGGCGGTAGTATGCTTTGCTTTCAAATATAAAATTAAAAACTGCATTTTAAAAAATAGTGATAGAAACCACAAAATCCAAAACAAAATAGAGAACTGTAATTTTCACAATTTTTCTTCGATAATATCCAGGATTCCATAATAACAAAATTTCAAAAATATTCACCTTTTTATTTCAAAATAGTGTTAAAATAATTTTAATCTCCGAAAAACTCTATGCGAGTGGTTAATGGATGTTAAATTTATGTTAAAATCAAAACGCAAATATTTTTGAACTTTGGTTATAATAGAGTCCTAGATATTATCGTATTAAAAATTACAAAAAATTCCATTTCTATTTTTTATGGATTTTGTGGTTTCAATCCCTTATTTTTGTAAATACCGGTTATAATGTTTTACTCGGAAGCGAGGCATACTGCCGCACAGTGCTATACAACTAAACGGCTGCTAACAGAATATCTATGAGTAAAAAAAAAATCCCATCTATTTATGATGAGTAGTTTATAATGTATCGACGATTGAGTATCCCAGTGGTTCGCTCGACATCTTACCTTTCCATACTCCTTAAATTAGTTTAATATCGTACTAGGAAGGCGCCCGAGGTCCAAGGTCATCGTACCACAGATACAGAGGTGAGGTTTTACGGTACTATTAACAACGAGTTCATAAGAACCGATGAGGGTGAAGTGAGATGAAGGAACAACCAGGGCCGGCTTAACCGCGGGGTGTAAACCGTGCGAGTTCATAGGTCGGCAGAAAAGTTGTAGCCCAGGAGGGGGGGAGGGGTTAGGTTGACGCCACGCGAGTCTGTGGTGGGAGCAGTCAGGAGATAAAATTCTGTAGTATGATTCTGGACTCACTCAATTTATTTGCAAAGTATTCTAAATAAGACTGATTAATTAAATATGTTTGTAACTTTATGTTATCCCAATTTTGCTACTTCCTATTACTGTGGTAGGAGCGGGAGGGAAGGCGATAGTAATGTTTCGGACAGGGCGGCATAATGAGCTGCGATGGCCCTGGGGACAACACAACAGCCATAACCGAGCCAGCTTTCGAACGTAGGATCTCTCACACCGTAGTCCTGTGCCTAACCGACTGCGCTAAGGAGGCCGGGGCCCCGGATTCAGACGTAGTAATGGGCGCCCGTAGACATCTGCTTATCATGAAATATGACACAGATTGAGGGCCTACAATGCAAAACTAGAAGAGTGGGAGAAACTGGAGATCCCTAAGAAAACCCAACGACCAGCGGCATCGACTGGCACTATTCCTGCGTGCGAAAATCCGGTGGACGACCCCGCCGGGAACCCAACCCGGAGTTCGCTAGTCACTGGGCGAACCGCGGCTCCAACGCCACGTTGTTTACGCAAGACTAGTGTGAGTAGGTTATTCCTCACCAAAATATACAATAAAAATGCAATTATACCCATTTCTCTAAAGGGAATTCAAAGAAGCTTCCCATAAATCTGATTCTAATATGATCTTAGATAAAAAAAAAGTATTTGAGATTTAGCTTAAACTTTAAAATGCTGCTGATATCGTCACGCTTAATTAGGAAAACGGTGATTTCCGCCCTTTATTTGCATGAAATTATCTTGACATGAAGCCATATTATAATCTGTTAAAAATAACCAAATTTTTTAGTATTGCCGAGGCATCCTCAAGTAATCCGTTTTTGAGACAGACTTGTGTAACTTTAAACAAAACAATTGGAGAGTGGTCTGATTAATACGCAATAAGCAACACACAGACCAGTTAAAACAATTGAATGAAAGAATTTTTTGGGACTCATAGTTCACTTATTTATTTAAGTCAAAATTGGTTCTTATATTTTCGCAAGGTAATAATCTTAAAGAGTTGGCCGGCTGAATTCACACTCATCCTGTAGAGGATGTCTAGGCTACAGCGAATTTAGTCTTTTAGAAAATACATAGTTAATTTTGAACATGTATTTCATTTTCATTTTATCGGTCATAGTTTTTTTCCAATGTTAATAAACTTTTAAGGGGCTATACATATATTAGAGGGCGAGGTCAGTGTTACACACAACTACACACAAGCACAAGAACAGAAAAGGACATTAGTCATAGGCATTGTTAAGGAACCAACCCAGCATTCATTTGGAGCGATTTCAGGAAACCTTACCGAAATCTGCATGACCGGAACCGGAATTCGAACCCGGAAAGTGTCGTGGTTGTCGCAGTGGTTAGAGCACTCGTCTCCCACCACGGCGATCCGGGTTCGATTCCCGGCGGGGTCGGTCTCCGAATTTTAGCATGTGGGTGAGTGCGTGAGAAATTTTGGTCAGCGCTTAAGGGGCCCGCCTCGTGGCACATGTGCTTGTGTGAGTGAGGTATGGTGCTAAGGGCGACGTCGTATGGGTCATACAACAGTGCGTCGCCTCTACACTTAAGGCGTGCAGTCTTCGCGAAAAAACAAATTTCCTATGGGACTTTAACTGGTGACCCTATTGTTTTATTTACGAAATCACTTTACTAAAGTCCAATGCACTACCCTTAAGTGGTTTCACATGTATTCGGCTAGTATATTTTCCGCTATAGCAGCCTTAAACCCCCGTTTTAACCCATGTTGACGTGCCCTAAACGGGGATTTCTAATACGTGTGCTGTCTTAAAAGTACTTGAGGGCAGTCACCTGAAGTGTGTGTTCTTTTCGTAGAGAAACGGCGTGAACACACGTGTATTAGTTTCGGTGTATAACTTTTTCTTCAAACACGCTGCAGTGTGATTTTATGGCAACGAGGCGGGCCCCTTAATATTGAAGTCTTAGGCGCTGGTGAGGGGTAACGTGAGGTGAGTACGGAGCAGTGCCGGAATGAAACGGCGGCGAAAACGGGAGATCCTCGAGAAAACTCGCCAACCAACGGCGTCGTCAGCACGATCCTCACATGTGAAAAGCCGAGGAGCGTCCCAGCCCGAAACAGAACACGGATCACCATGGTGGGAGGCGAATGGTCTGACCATTCGGCTACCGCGGCCCCTTCTGCTGCTGCTGGTCGGCGGGTTTTCTAGGGGATCCCACCCTTTCATTCCGTCGCTGCTCCATACGTCATGTCATCCATCACCAGAGCTGAAGACTTAGATGTTGAGTGCTGATCAAAATATCTTCACTTTACTTCACTTTGAATCCGGGTCTTCCAGAATGCGAGTCCTGTGCCGTATTATATACGTCACGACTTATATAAATTAAATATTAAAATGTTTTGTCTATTTTCTCATAAGTTTAGGTTCATTTTCCTGACTTTTTTTATTTCATTGATTATAACTTGCTTACATTATACTAACAGTAATTTGGTGTTATGCAGTAATTTAATTTTATTCTGGATGTTTCAGTACATTTTATTTTTCGTTACAGTCTATCTTTCCTTCACATGTTAGTTATGAGTAGAGCCGATTCAGGCTGCAGTAACGTGTTCCTTGTTAGCCGGATGTGCGCGGCTACGTTTTGCATTCCTTAGCCGAAGCTTTGTTTCTTCTTTATTTTACTGTTTCTTCCTGCAGTGCGGACATT
>PNEQ01040626.1:0-37409 GCA_003012365.1 Medauroidea extradentata | reverse complement strand
ACTGCCATACTGAGAACAACGTCACAACAACAACTAACAACAGGAATGCTGTCACAACGCATTCACTAAATCGCAGCGGACGGCGGACTAGACTGCTCCAGAAGGAGTCGGTGCGTTCCGCTGCGTGAACTCCGTCGGCGGAATTCGTGCTGCGATCTGTTGGAAAACACGTCAGTGTCCTTCTGTACATTAGGTGCTCCGCGGAATCCGCCCTCCGGATTCCGTTCTCCGCTGCGGGGTTATTCCGCAGCTAGGAAAACGCGCCTTTAACGCGGCTGCGGACTTAACAGAATAAAGCAGGTTTCACTTTCCATCATAATTTTTAAAAGTAATGTTTTGATTTACGTGAGACCTATACTTGCTGTGTGATAATGTGATATAATATACTTAAAATGACCTTGTCGTGATTATTAAACCGTCTATAATGAAAAGGTATTATCTTATAATGTACTGCAGAACATCCAGCATGAATGAAATAATTTAATACTTAGTCATGTCGATTGCTAATTGCAAGTAAATTGCACGGCAAGACATATCTGCACATTGAGTAGGCGACTTTTCCGGTAGATGCCAAAAACACAATTCAAATTTATAACCATTATTAACGCTATAAATAAATATGTGTGTAACGTAAACACATGTGAGATGAGAAGTTTGACTGCCCTTTAACAGCCGATGAGGGCGAAGTGAAGTGAAGGACAACACAACATCCATGTCTGAGCCGGGATTTGAACCCAGGACATCTCGCACAGTAGACTGGCGCCTAACTGACTAGGCTATGGAGTCCAGCAACGTCAATATAAGACAAGACAATATTCAAATGTAAATAAGTTCCAAATATTCAAATTAATTCATAAATATATATACTAAAAATAACAAGAAAAGGTGGTTATGGAAAATAACGAAAATTTGTTTTAGTAATTGAGTAACACTTTATATTTTACATTATCGACAGTATTTAGCGGTTTATTATTTACTAACAAAATAATTATGTCTCTAGATGAAATCAAAGAATACGTCTTCGTGTAGGAGCATTGCATCGATTGACAAGGCAGAATATATTTGCAAGATGTGTTTCTTTATACACAACAATATGCAATAACACATTGTCAGTCTATGTTTCGCTATGTTTAAGTTTCTCAACTTATACACAATTTGTAGAGATGATGGTATATCGCGAAAATAGTTTGTGCCAGGTTACCCTTCAAGACACTGTAGTTTCTTGCAACATATATGATTAGGTGATATACACCTGACACGGCGTAACTGTCTGCAGACCAACAACAGGCATCAAATATTACAATAGCGGCATTCTTATTGGCTCAGTCAAACTAGGGTAACAACTCCACGTACAAGCGACAGCCAGTAATCTTTTGGTAAACTGAACGTACTTTGGAACCCAGCAAACAGTCTAAGTTTTCCCGCGATAAACTGTCATCTCTAACAATTTGCTAGAGTCTGCAATGTATTGTAGTATAACTGTTGTTTACGTGACATTAGCAAGATGCTGCAATTACCAAGATGGCGCGCGACAACGCCTGTTAAGTGTAGCACTTTCTTCTCTCAACAATGTATCGTGAAGTGTGCAGGTAACATTCTCCACTTTCTAATGTCTAAACTGCACTTGCAGTAACATGAATAGGTTCACTTGAATGCCACAACTCACACAATGTCAACATCTAGCATTCTGAACTCTCAAGGAACGAGACATAAATAGTTACGCTAACAAATCCAAACTAAGAAAGTAATGCTTCCTACGCAACAGTCACAATATGAAAGTTCTTGGCTAGAAAGTATAATGTGCAGTAACACTAGTGCTGCATTAGTAGCTATGAAGCTTGCTGTACACTGTACCACGGCCGTAGAACTGGTCTGGACACTCGCCTGGAAACTTGACCCCCTTGTTGTTTACTGCACTTCACCAAGTTACCAATAATGCTGTACGTCTTTGGCGCTGTAATCCGGGCGGTCGAGCTCAAACTCCGCCCATTTCCCTCCCACTAAAATAAACAATTTATCAAAACGTATTTTTTATCAATATACGAAATACTTCCTTTGCTCACAATCCTACAGCATTGCTCAAGCAATTTTTATTTACTTTATAATGTAAACACTGGAAAAAAGTGGGCGGAGTTTGAGCCCGGACGCCCTGATTGCAGCGCCAAAGACGCACAACATTCTCGGTAACTTGGTGAACTGAAGCCAAACAACAAGGAGGTCAAGTAAAAATACATTGGTACTTCTACGACAGTGCTGTATACATATATGAAATTGAATTTATTTTTTCTTTATTTCTGTCTCTCCTGTGCTGCCTAATTTGTAGCTACTCTACAACTTCGACAAACATGCATCACGTAAATCTTAAACGAGGCGTTTAAAAATCAGACACAAAACAATATTTTTAACAGCAGCAGCAACAAGGAAATACTTGTACTTAGCTATTTGTAGTAATAGTGAAAAATATATAGGCCTCATACTAATAACTATCCATTTTGTTTCGTACAGTGTATTTTATTGATTTTTACACTCTTCTTTTTACTTATTTCGATAATATGTAAAAAACGGACTAAGCTATTGTGAACGTACTTACGTCGTAGCTAAACCATTCTACTGTTAGGCAATTCTATGTCTAGGTTTAGTCACATAAAATTGGATGAAATTACTTTGCGTCTGTAGGGTAGCCCTCCTCGAAATAAAATGTTTGATATTGTGTTATCTGATTTGAAGAAGTAGTTAACATTACCTGGTGTAAACTGAGCCGTTGTTCTGGACAGACGGCACTGCGAGTGGAGGTGCCGAGTTGAAGCAAACCTCACTTGATATGACCCTTGACCACTCTCGCAGTAGGTTAGTGTTAGTGTAGTAAACAAACAACAGAACAAACACAACACTCCAGTCACAGTCAGTGTACTGGAGCTGCTCAGTATGTACAGTACGTTCTTGAGCCTGGAAGACGCCAACACATACTAGAACCTTCTACTTTCCCTCTGGTTTATCCCTGTTGTGTTTGTGTTCACATCATTCCTGTCTCTTGTCATCGTTGTACGTATATGTCGCCACATTTAATACAACTTAGTGTGTTGTTTGATTTTATTGTTCTTCGGTATTTTTTACATATTTTTGGATGCGAATCAATTACTATCTGCACTTGTATGTGTATATTATACTTTTTTACAACTGCTATTTATAAAGGTTTTTTTTTCTTTTTACTTTATTATTATGTTTTTCTGAAACTCGACAACATTCGCTCTCACGGTAAAGTAGGTTCAATAACACAGTTTACTTTATTATAATACTAACTCATCACGGGAATCGTACAAAGATCTTAGCTTCTAATATGTTCAACTACAGCGTCTCAGCTAGTTTTACCTCCACTAAGTGGCATCTAAACACTAGGTGCTTTACTGTACACATTGTTCAGAGTCCACTTCAGTCATAAGTAAAGGCTACTAAAATGGCTCTACTGAATATTTCTCTCAGAAACTTTTTCATGAGAGTATATTTCTTTGGATCAAATATTTTTATTTCGGTATAAATCTTGTTTTGTAAATATACAACAAACTTCCCCAAGCACAGTACTGCTGAACATTTTCTTGGTAACACTATTTTTATTATCATTACAATAATCTATGGGCCAAAGTTTCCAATACAGCAAAGCTATGTTGCACATGTTCATTATTAAGGGGTCTGCCTACCTGCCCTTCAAATGTGTTGTAGCTAGTTACGACTATCCTCATTTTTACGAAACTATTTAACGCACATTATATTTGCCTATCTATGAAAAGAACACACACTTCAAACTTTCAACATTTTAAAAATTCCGCGCGGTTATTAGAAACGTTATTTTCTGGCCTCTCAAAACGGCCAAAAAATACTTTTTTGAGACTACCGTATCTATAAAATTAACAATAGGATTCTAAAAACACAACAACAGAAAAAAGCACTAGACTTGGAGCTACGCTGGCCACAAATACAATAATGTGGTCACCGCTTAACGTCTATAGGACAAAGATAATAGTAAAGCATTGCACGCCATCTGAGTGGCTTGCACAGAGAGGCGATAATACGTTACAATTATTTATTTATTCAATTATTTATTTACTGACTTATTTTTCAAATGGCGAAGTCACGGCATGTAGCCTTCTCTTACACCTAACCATATTTTTACAGACGCACAAAATAAAATTACATATACACATAACTGGCAAAAACTAAGAAAAAAAATTAAAAACTAATGATGACTAACATGACAATACAACGTGGGTTAGTGTCAGCATTACCGCTCCTACCTCACAGATACACACAAACACAGCGTATCTAGGCAGGCCCCTTAAGCAAAGTAAATGGAGTGAACATAGAAAGAGGTTTATAGCGCAGCGACTATACAGTGACATGCTGCAGTCTCCTAGCACACATGGCAACCCTGCCTGGAAGACACGTGTGTTTGTTGACATAACTGGCAGGTAGACCACGCTACCTGGCAACCACGCGCCACGGTTAATGACTTCAGGCAGACAACCTTCTTGTTATACAGATGATAACTAACAAGGGCAGCGTGTTAACACTCTTGTTGTTACAACTTGCCAAGCCACGTGGTAGGACTACAGTTGGTCCTGTATACTGCACGTACAGTGAGGCAGCCAACTTTACAAGTTTGTTATTAGCCCTGTTACAACTAGGAAACTACAGTCGTGTGGTTACAAATACTCGCCTTCCACCGCGGCTACCTGGATTACATTCCCGGCGTGGTCGTGTGTTGGAAACATGGCGGACGTTGTCATAGATGTGCTAGTTTTCTCGGCTCGCTCCTATCCCTCTCCCTTGCAGGGGAGGTTCAATACCTTTCAATGATACCAGGTACAGTCTTAAATACAACTTAAAAATAACATAATGCTTCAAATTGAGGGAATATTCACCAGTGCTACAGATTTTAAACCGAATGTGTATTGAAACTGTAGACAATTTTGTTTTCGAGTTACTTACAGCTCTTTAGGCAGTTTCTCACAAGTTCGTACCCAAGTTCTCAGACCTTGTATTGATCTTCTCTCAGGCCTCTTCGTTGTATAATGCCTACACTTGTTTATGCAGACCCTGCGTATTTTGTGTTTGTACTGATCCACGCTCGAACTATGCAGTTGGCGCACTGTTGTGGCAACGTCGATCGCAAACAATTTACTACTAGCGCTATTTTCTATCTGATCTTTGAAAAAACTGTGCAATGGGAGTGCATGACTGGATTTGTTTACTTGGACATACTCCATTGCGAAATAAATGACTGTCAAAAGAAAACTAAAAATAATACAAAAAAACATAAATAAGCAGAGTATGCTTTAGTCATCAGGATACATACACAACATGAAATTCCAAAACTGGAATCTGGTCAGTTAAAACAAAGAACAAACAGAAAATAAAAGAAAAAGAAAAAACAAGAATATAAAAAATATAAAAATTCTTGTTTTTTTCTTTTTCTTTTCTTTTCTGTTTGTTCCTTGTTTTAGCTGACCCGATTCCAATTTTGGAATTTCATGTTGTGTATGTATCCTGACGACTAAAGCATACTCTGCTTATTTATGTTTTTTGTATTATTTTTAGTTTTCTTTTGGCAGTCATTTATTTCGCAATGGAGTATGTCGAAGTAAACAAATCCAGTCTATTTTCTATCAACCTCCGATCAGCTGTAAGAAACCATAATGAATTGTAAAATGCTTATATTGTCAAAACACCTCTCAGCTATGTTTCAAATTATCACCACGCAGACTGAGCAACTTGTACATATAGTTTTCCAATGTTCTGTATACATAAAGTTGCCACCTGAATATTGACCCTTGCTTGTTGAAACACGTTGGGCTTGGTACATGCACGAGGTGTATCAGACGATGTGACTGCAGTTTCTGTAGCGATATCAAGCGAATGACAACACAGCACTATTGTTTACCCCCTACCCCTCCCCACCAACCACGTTCAGTGAAGACGACATTCTTTAAAAGCTGGTGCGTCAGTACAAGTGTCTCAACAATCTGCGAGGTAATTGTATTGAAAAGTAGGTAAACGACGTATACGTAACTTTTGACAGTTCAAGAATTCTTAATTTACTATCGGTATTTATACAGTTAATAGTAGGTTGGGAAAAAATAACCCTCGTATGTTTCCACATTCCCGCTTTTAAGTGCGTTCCAAATACACCCCTCCGCCGTCCTCTCAGTTCCTTCATAGCTACATATTGACGTCATCGCATGTCATCAGCGAGGGTTCCACAGGCGCCTACAAGCTCCCAGGTTCCTGTCAGGCCATGACGTCCCGTCCTTGTGTTCATTCTCCACTCAGTATTTATTTGTTTCATACAAGCCGAGTGGCCAGTGGCGACAGTCAACTAGGGAGAAGGCGGCGCAGAGCAGAAAGTCAAATGGCGCCGGTGAAAGCCGACAAGTGGGCCGCTGAGACTGGACAAAAGGTGCGGGCGGCCAGGAAAGTGATGCTTCAAGGTCAAAGCCGCAGAAAAACAAGCAGCCAGAGCGAGGGCGTGACGGAGAGAGGATAAATGAAGTGGAAAGTGCTGGGGGGAAAGGGATGAAGTCAAGCGACGATCTAGAAGTAAATGTTGGTGGCAATAATCGACTCTGAGTGTAGGACATTCTAGCATGACTCAACTCTATGACTGCTTCTTCAGCTGGACACAAAGATCGTCCTACTTCCCTGCACAGTTCCGTGACTTATACAAGGATACACTGTCCTGCCTCGAGGATACAACCTTGAAGTGAAGATAGTTTGGTTAGCATTTAACATCTAGGTCTTAAGCGCTGGTGAGAGGTGGCATTATACATAAAGCAGAGCCAGAAAGAAGGGACGAGAGACCTCCGAGATAACCCGCCCCGATATACGTAAAATTGCAAATATTCGTGTTTTTTTTTTGCGACAGTTTTTAGGCACTTTATCCTTTGTTCAGAATATTTAAAAAATTGTATTCCGGTACAAAACACATTTACTTCAAATATTACGTCATATAATATTCGGGGATATCACTTAATGGCTCATCATAGATACATACTCTGACTTTTCGCGAAAAGAATTTTGACCCAGTTTGTCTCAGTGCCTTACGTGCACATCTGCAGATATGCTTTATGGTTATTGGCAGCGTTTTTGTGTGAAGAGCCGTATCTCATTTGACTGATCCAATTAAAAAACTTTCCAGCCACACCACACGTCTGTGATTTGCTGGTACAATCTCAAGGTTCGTGACAGTTAAAATATCCTATCTCTGACCACGAAGCAGAACTGCAGATGTGCACGTAAGGCACGGAAACAAAGTGAGGCCAAATTCTTTTCGCGAAAAACAACGGTCTCTAGTAATAGAGGCTAGTTGTCGGCTAGAAGACTGCACGCCAGTTTATTTACTTGCACCTAGAGGCTAGTATGAGGCGCTATGTCGCCCTGGCGTCTTCCAGACTTCCAAGCCTCGAACAGCAGTACACGTCCACCCAGACGGCCACATTAAGGGTCCTGCCTACCCCAAGCATCAAAAGCGCTGCAGTATGTACGTGATCAGGTTTTTTTCTACTAAAATATTCCGCGTGTGTACGAAAAGAAAATAAACTTCAGGCAAGGTCAGTATCTCATTGTCAAGACACCATGCTCATGAAATACATTGTTTCTAAGACCTCCATCATGGCTAAAACGGCCATTTCAGACTGCCGTACTTCAAAATGTACTAACCGGATGTATGTGAAACTCATATTGCGACCTGCACTGAACTTAGTTGCAGACTTTCCAACAATAAAATCATATAGTCACTGCTTAGTGTCTCATAGTAAAAACCGTTCAGCGGGAACCTTGTACGCTAGTTCAGCGCTTGGCTCGTTGAGGCGATGCGGCATTTGATGCGCGCTCCAAGGTCGCCCTTATAGCTGCGTCATTTGTGAGCCTGTCACACGCAGCTAGGCGGCGTCCTTAAGATCCTTACGTCACAAGATCAATGAACATTAAAACATAAGGCTTCTAAATACATATGTTTCAAAGACAACATTTTCAAACAAAAAAAAATCTACGTATAATTTCTGGAAGGATAACAACCATAGAAACTCCCCATATTTCTACAACTTAATATATAAAATGGAGTTTTAAACTTTACGACGTATAGCTTACTAGTTAAGTTGAGAGAAAATATTATCCAGGATTGTCTCTAATTGTGTATTCACGTTCATTAACGTGTGTATTCCATGGAAAGACTAGCATTAATTAATTAACTAACCACTTTCTCTTAATTGACGACGAGGAAAGCAACGCCCGTGCATGAAGTATTCACGGAACGCGGAAGTTAGTTGTTATAGTCTCGTCACAGCCACAACTTGCATGTTCACTCTCAGCAGTGGTTGGTCCTCTGTAGTCATGCACGCTGGGCTGCTGCTGCTGTTGGGAGGGGGGGGGGGTACTTAGCGATGTAGCCTGCACTGTCATCACCCCCTCCCCTCCCCTTCACACACGACAGCAACATTAATAAACAACTTCTCTCCACACTTGAAGAAATATACGGCAGCTGATTCCCATGCTGCATTTGACATTTTGCCAGGAATAAGAGGTCCATCTTTACTATAACCTTTCTTCGAACAAATGTTGCTCTCCAATTCGCCGTCATAGCAATATTTGAAGATATTCCAGGTCACTAAAGATATTTTGTACTACCCATATGACCTACGAGTATACAGTGAAGCATATCTTGTCGAAGGGATTTTGGGTTTAAAATAATCGTTCCTCTGAGAATTATTCCATTTGACATTAACAATACTCTTCGACAGGTAAATATGCAGTTAAATCAGACGGCAGTCTACTTATTTCAGCCCATCTTTTCATAATGAATGTGTAAATATGTAAACATTCTGGGTCTATTTTTCGAAGTTCGGATATTTCTTTGATTTTTTCATCGGATATGTTTCTAGCTTGAACAATGTACTACACATATGTACCCATTCCTTCTTCTAAATTAAATATCGACAATATTTAAACTAAATTTAAACAATATGCCACAGGGAGATGTGTTATTGGTGTGTGACTTTATATGAAACGTGCATCATCAAACGAGGTGCTGTATGTGTGAAGACAAATCATCTAATTATTTGGCTGTGAATATTTTTAACGATGGGTTATGATCTGTTTCAATAATTATTTCCTTCCCTGGGACTATTTACTCTTGTTTGAAACAATGCAACAGCAAGTCCTTCTTGTTCAATATTACATTAAAGTCTTCCTGTATCAGTTAACTTGTGTACGCCATATGTATGAAACAGGTTGCTATGTTTCACCATTTTTGTAGCAGAACTGCACTTAATTCATTGGATGACGCATCAGCCGATATCACAGTAGATCTTACGATCATAAAGAAAAAGTATGTGATTTTATCACATGATTTCTGTTGTGGTAAGTACCATTCGTTTTTTGAGTTGAGAAGGGCGACAATAAGTTTCTGGATTGTGCTTTTGCCTATTTTTTTTTCGAGAAATTAATACGTCCAATAAACGCTGACTTTTTATTTATTTGTTGGCGGTTATGGTTGCATTATCACCACAACGTTTTATTCATCCACTCTTGAGAGATAACATTACCGAGAATCTTCATGGACTCCTGAGAAGAAAATTGTCTTCTCTTTATCAGCATTTTCGAATTCTTGTATAATATCTTCCAAATTTTGTCATGCTCATCCTTTGCGTTGCCCCAATCTAGTGTATCATCTAAATTATTAATTCTTTTTTTTTTCCTTGAAGGATTTCAGAGCTGCGAATCTTAAATTCGTCAGGTGCATATATGATGCCAGATGGAAGAACTTTGAATGGGTAACGTCCAAAGAGTGTCAGGAAATTTGCCAAATATTGGGGTTATTTATCTAGTGGAACCTGCCAAAATACATGATAAATCCAATTTGGAAGACAGTTTCTTTATTGGTGCAATCACCGTCGGTGATCACCGCTCAGCTGGGCGATGAACTGGCTCTACGTCATCTTATTCATGAGCCATTTTACCTGGCGTTTGTTTAATTTTGTCTGAGTAAGTAAGGTGGATCTTACGAGATTTAAATATTGCACAATTTTTAAGCTCAATTACGTATTATTTGTTAATGTGATCTTGACCAGAAAACAGACTAAGAAATTTTTGGAAATAGATTCCTTTCGTATCCTGAGCTGAAGCAGTGATTATGCAAGAAAGAAGGTGGAGTACCCCATTGGCTGGTTTACCAAGGAGTGGTATGTTGAAATAATCTTATACATAAAACAATTATGCACATTGTGTGTGTTTATAACTTTTTTAGCTTGAACAATACCTTGAGCTGAAAGAGAGATCTTCTTGAAAAACCAAACATATGTTCATAAGGAGTGGTATTGGTTTCCGTACAGAGAAGCGAACGAACCGATCCTAAAGCTTCGTGGTAAACTTCTTCCCATTTTGAAATATGCAGTTCTCTGGTCAGAAGAGCCAATTCTATTGTCATCAATTGAAGATATTACTGAATTCTAAATTTCAGACTTCAAACCTTTAAATGTTTCTATAGCTAGTTTATCTAATGGCAGTGAAATTCTTAATATGACTTGTACCATTCCATCAAATGTAGGAACAAACTGAGAATAATGTGGAAACATTCCAAGAGATCTACGAAGTGGAAGTCATGTTTGTAGGAACAGGTAAGTCACGTGGTGGTTGTAGATGCTCAGGATCTGATCTTATATATTTATAGCTGATAACATTACTAAGAAGGTAAACAGTTTTCAATGAAAAATAGCGATTTTCCTTATTAAAGGGGAGATTATATTTGGATACAACGTTCAAGAATTCTTTCATATTTCCATCGTGTTTTTCTTGGTCCCGACAGCAGATTGTCACGTCATTCAAGCACTTGCCACCAAAATATACCTGAACAATCGAATGACGTTTTAGTATGCCATTACCTATAAAAATGTCGGCACAAATATTGACAAAATGATGATTGGAACATTTTCATATTCATAATCCTGTAATTCAAGACCTATTATACATTGTCCCTTGGTGGATGACTGCAATGTGGTAGAAGCCATAGTTACAGATTCGCCTTGACAAGGAAGGACAGGAATTTTAAAAATGAGAACAGCTTTTCCGTCAAGGAAACTAGCAGCACTTCCAGTATGAATTAGAGCTTGAGCTTTGTACCCATTTATGATCACACTAACCATTGGTTTTTCAAACAAGCTGGTAAAGCAGCAGTAAATTTAGTCACGTAAACAGAATTGAGGAACTTGGCAGCATTAAACTTCTGTTTAAATACCTTAAATTTCCTACAAATCGATTCTCTAGCTGGTCATTTATCTTTAGCATGTTGCTGTAAACATCAATAATAACCAGAGGCGCGATTATTTCGCGTATTCATCTGGTAGCAGCCTAGACTTCTCAGTTCTATACACGAACTGGGCAGTGTCGACTGTTCATTGACTTCTAACCGTGCATGCGAGTACCACGTGATTTCACCGCGAGCTATTTCCTTATTTATTACAGGTTTTCAGTCGTCAAATGTGTATCAAAACAACTGTTGTCTGATCACAGTGATTGGCAGAGAAGTATACGCTGTTGACGTCCACCCTGACCTAGAATCAATACGCGAAATAATCGTGCCTCTAATAATAACATTTAATAACAGCAGCAGGTATTTTAGCTTCCGACAAGCAGACAGATTCTGTAACTCATTCCGAAGTATATAGTTGAGACTGCTGAAAATCTAGTTCGAAGGACATTGCTTGAGTAACAAATTCCTTCAAAGTTAAAGTCAGATTTTCTAGCAATCTCTGTCTAATATGGGATGACTAACTGTGAAAGCTTCTCTAATATTTTCATCTTTGTTAATTTGTGCAGTGGCAGTTTTAAAGTTACAATCTTTGGATAGTCGTTTGAAAGCTCTTACAAAATCATCTACAGATTTACCAGAGGCTTGATGACGAGTCTTAAGCTTTTGACGTGCAAATATCTTATTCACTGGTTTCACAAACAAGTTTTTTAGAACATCATTGTAAGTGGAGCATTCACTGACAAACTCGTATACTTGGAAAGAGATAAAATTAGTCAATACATTATGCTTTGTCCGCTTCGTCAATTTTGGCATCTGAAATATAATTCTCAAATGTCTTATGCCAATACATCCACTTATTAGCAGCTCCATCCTCGTCTGGACTATCGCAAAATCTTTCTGGACGCAGAACACGTTCCAGTAAAGTAAATTTTAATGCATAATAAATTGTAATGAGTGAGATAAGTTACCTATAATTAGGCTTTATTACACATTAAAGAATACAACGTTTTCTGTTTCTCTCAGCGAGTAACAATAGTTCAGTAGCCTTGTAGTCAGGTTATGACAGACTCAGTCAAACAAGACACGTTTCCTGACAAAGATATACGACCAGGTTTGCACACATACAAGTGAGGCATTGATAGTTAGCTTCGGGCAAAATATTCTCTATAAAAAGACTGCATTTACGAACCGAGTGCAGTCATTACAGTCACTTGAATAAACTCTGTGCCGGCTAATACAACGTTGTTCCACCAGCTTAGTTTAATTTGATGTGAAGTATAAAAGATTTCATAAATAATGTGTTCTAGATGAAGAAATTTGTTAATATTGAAATATTCATAGTGGTTGAATACCAATACCACGAAAATTATTTTATAAATGAAAATGTTTCGTGTAATGTAAGCCCACAATTGCATGAAATTACTCCCAGATGATTATAGTTGCCGCTTACACGAGACATAACAATAATATCACTTGACAATGAACAGCGTATATGTATGCTTTGTTTCATATAACTTCACAACATTGTGACAGATGTAAGGGCATTTATTGCTAGCATTACTTAATGACAGCCATGCCACAACACAAATTGATTGTACGTATGGTGTGACTGGCATGTCAGGTATATTTTAGTGCTAAGTACGTCGACATAAGACTTAACAAGTATGCTAACTTACATAATTGTCATATATAGTGAAACTGTATGAGACAGGGTGTAGTTGCAAGCAACAAGGTCTGATACATGCTCGGGCACAGACTAGATAGTAATACAGACGTGAAATAACATGGCTCATTTGATACGGGCGAACTTGTCCGCTTATTGGCTGCCCGAGGTTGTTGATACCAGCCCCGTGTATGTTAGTACAGGTTTACTATTGGCCCAGCAGGACAGCCGCCTAACGCTGATTGGCGGTAGGTGTTTCCGGCATGTTGCTGGCGTGTGTGTCTCGTACCGGTTATTTCACGTCTGTATTCATACATGCTCTGTGCCCGGGGAGAGAGTATTCGACTCAGTAGCAGCCCATATAACTGTGAAGACCAGCCAGCGTGAGCTGCACCCATATTCAGTGGTAATTGAAAGGCAGCGAGCAGAGACAGTGGCTAGTAATTATAGTGGAATGCAGGGGCGGAGCATGTAATTATAGCTCGTCAAGTTACCGACAATCGTTCAACAAGAGCTCGTGTGTCCTGCACCACTGGCTAACAGGACTTGAAGCCCCGCCCTCTGCCCACACGCCACTCACAATACACGTTACTTTCCCTGGCATGCAAGCAGTGTGTCCATCTCACGCTACACGCTAAAGCTGTGCATACTGAACGTCAGTTTAAGCATTAAGAATTAATCAGGAGAACTTGAATATCTTTCTTCCACTTTGCTTTCCGTGTAAACGTACACAGCTAAGAGGCAGGTCTTGCCAACTCACACAGGTAAAACAAATGACTTACCGGACATAGTCTAGTGTAAAGACAGAAGTAGTTGCAATAGTCGCAGTACGTATATATGTATCTTGACAGCAGTCCTCTATGGTAAGCCTAGAGGTGAAGAGGCCAGGTGTGGACGAACTAGAGGCGTCCATCATGACCACTCGCTCCCAGGACAAGCTGCTAGTGTTCAGATTACGTAGCATTCAGAGTAGCCACACCATTATATTGTTGTACATCACTGTAGCCAATAACTAGGGTAATTAATATTAGGTTAGTTTATTGCCCGCATGTTGGAATCTTGTGTCATATGCATACTGAAGGCCCGTCTATTCCTTCCTTGCTGTTGTCCCAGTGAGCAGCAGTTCATGCATGGGTTGCGTGTACACAGCACAGTCTCCAGGCGCGTAGCCAAGATTTGTGAACGGGAGGGGTTTTGGCCTGGGAATATTGTGAACAAACACCGACAACATCTTTAAAGCGGGGGGTCCTGGTGCCCTCCCCCGGGAAAATTCAGGAATTTAAGGAGCAAAAAATGCTTATTTTAACAGTTTTCCCCTGAAATTAAATACGCTAATGATAAATATATTATTAATTTTTTAAATATGAAATGTTTCTAGTTTTCCGGCCCTTTAAAGAAGGGCTCTTCTCCCGAAAAAACATGGATTTAGAGGTGCAAAATAGTGTTATCTTAGAAGTTTTCAAATTTTCATCGGTTTGAAATGGGGGTTCGGGGGTTCTCCGCCAAGAAAATTTTTGATTTCAGGGTGCAAAATAGAACTTTTTTAAACTGTTTTTCGTAACTAAATTAAGAAATTTCTATAAGTGAAACCATTACACAACTGTATATGAATGTTTTCAATTTTTTTGGTGGCTAAAGGAAGGGGGTTCTGACCCCCTCTACCCCCCCTTGGCTACGCCCCTGCAGTGCACTCTTAGCGTGCATATAGAGTAAACCTACCCTGCTTTGTGAGAACAAGGCTTCGAACTTCAGCACCAGAAATATGTTAAACTTTTGAATTGTGATCTTTTGCCGCTTTTCCCTCGTTGAAACCGCGAAATACTCCTTTCCCTAATAAATATAGCCGTAGCCTCTAATGTTGCGAGAAAGAACTTTGCAGCATCTTGTTTCATTGTCTTAGATGTACTGTACATCTGCAGCTGTGCTCCATATTATCAGCGTGACTTTATGTAGAGGCATCCCGCACTAGACTGAGCCAATGAGAGCAAGCTTACTAAGACTCCGCTGGTCTGTGATTGGCGGGTAGAATACCTGGACTCTGAGAGTCCAATCACTGACCACGAAGCAACAGATGTGCACATAAAGCATTGAAACAAGTTGCTGCAAATTCTTACCACCAACAATCAGTTGCTGCAAGTATAGCTATGAATACAGCTATCAGACCGCCTCTATGTTTGTTTGTTATTTCTCTCTGGAATTGTACACAACACTGGTATACAATCATTTAAATATGACAGATTCTTTCAAATTGTACACTTATCAATTAAGTTGTGATGGAAAATTAAAAAAAAATAGAGACATAGATTAAAAGTGTAAGTTATATTTCCTTTCAAAACTATGCCCAACAAATACATTCGTTAGTTTTAAAAGAAAGTAAAACGCACGTGAATAGTAATTATTATAACATTTCTCGGAGCTAAAGTTCTTATCTTACAGAGCTGTTGCCCGTTCCAAGCTTGCAAACACGTGTAACCTTAAGGTCGAGACTTGCTTGCTAACCATTTGCCTCATAGCTTCTACGAGCAACTCAAACTTGCATTCACTTATAGCGACTATTCTGCATGCAAAATTATATGTTCAGGAGAATATAATGTCTCCGTTTTATGTTTATGTATTTCCCATTGTAATTCTGGTTTCAATTTCATATCTTAAAATTTTGCTTCTATAGGTAATATAATACGTACTGACAGAATTTCTAACGTCACAAGTAATCCAATGCTGTATCCGTTACGGAATCTGGAAAAAAAAATCTACACGAGACGTTTCTACAGAGCAGACAAATACAGGTATCCCGAACTTGAAATAAACTGCATTCGTTATCTGTGCTATGACGTAGCCAGTATTTTAATAATGAAACTAAAATACACTTACTACTAAAAGTTAATAAATTTGAGTCGATATTTGTCCTCCCTCATGGCGTATTATTAAGACTAAATACAGTATGCATATATGAGGCAGTTTTATATGCAGAAAATATACAACCTATTTGCAAAAAAAAATTGTTTCAGTTTGTATCTGAAAACATTTGAATTGGAATAAGTCGGACAGATCTTAGGTCATGTCTCTTGACACAGTAAGCTATATGTCACCTTGTGATATCAGCTTCTAGACATGTGATCTTCCAAGCTCAATTTAACTACAGGCAACATCGCAGTTACAATGTAACTGACCTCTTCAGTTGCCGTGTAAAGAACAGAAAGGGTCAAGAACATTTCGTGAGTTCATTTCAGGACAAGTTAGACTTCAAACATGTGTACACTGATATAGCATTTAGCGTGGCAGTTATATCAGAGTTTGTTAGACCAGCCCTTTCAGAAATATCACAGCCAATAACAAGCTTGCTTGCATCCTGGTCAAGTGTAAGAGTGGGTCAGCAGCCAATGAACAACCTCTAAGGCTGGAACAATTAAAACGTGTAAAAATTCCATCATATCGGCTTAAATCGAAATCTAACACAAGTTAATCATTACTGCTTAAGTTCAGCAGCATACACTGTAAGATGAACCAGTCACAGACAAGGTAGACAATTCTATAAATGTACTTACAATTGATGTAAACTTCACCTTGTTGCAACTTTCACAATGCACTACACACTCGGTATATTTACTATAAGGTAATTGATGTTTGAACTTCTAAATACTAGTGGGTCCCTGCTTGCAAGTCTCGTAATTCCTTGTTATACACTGTTTTACTTTAAGTTTATATGACTGGTCTTTTAAATAATAAATCCATCCAGAAATAAAGAGCCGAAGGGTGATCCTCACAAAATTATACTGCAAATAAATAAAATGTTTGGTCATATTTGAACGACTTTGAGCCGTTACATCGGTATTGTGAGCATACAACTTTAGCGAGGCTAATACTTGTGTTCTAAGGTATTTTTTCTCCGCTTTCGTGCGAAGGACTCAAAACTGTTTTTAACAGAATGTTTTGAAAAAATTGAGACTTGTGTAGTGATGCAATGTTCAAAAGTATGCAGTTATTTTTTTTTTTAAGAAACGCACAACTCGACCACAAAAAAAATATTTTGGTGGGTTCGGAATATTTTCACAGTAGAATTTGTCATACTTTTGGCGAAAAAATATAAATAACAGTGTGGAGTTTATAAATACGAACATCTTTCGGTGAAAATCAATGTGTATTAGTGTGAAACCATTGTAGTTATTCTTCGATATCGGTGTTATATTGGTTTAAAATCATATAAACCGCTGTAAAACTACCTGGGATGGCCTTAAGTGAAACTACTCAATTCCAGTTAGTAACAATGTGAAGTGGTGTGCGGCTTGGTGAGGGTCCAGTGTGAGGGGTGACAAGAGTGGAGAGGGGGGTGGTGGGGAGGCAATGGCCTGCAGAGAGAGAGAAGCTAGCCAGGGTGAATGTTCTGCCAGGGAGGGGGGAGATAAGCAGTGAAGGTACTGCTATAAGAAACGCTCGCACAGCTGTACAGACGTAGTACAGTAATAGCAAGCTTGTGTGTAGCAGTCGTCCTGCAATACAGACATGCGCCTCAACTACACGGTCAGTATATACATATTATGTCTAGCACATTTACTAGTGTGTATGTTGGTACTGCTCGTCTCTATCTGGAGCGCAGCCTTGCAACTGTAGTATCATCTGCTCTGTGGACAGACTTAAATTACAACTATATCAAACAATTCTACGTTACATTAATGCAACAATAACTGTCATATGAGAATGGTGTTATACTTTAATGTTTTGCCACCTCAATTTCTTAATTTCTTTTAAGGAATATTTGTCATAACTAAGTATGTTCAGGATGAACTGAGCCCTGCTTATTATTTTCTGTGAGCTACTATGCCTACATATCTACTATTTTACATGCGGAAACTTCAATGTACCGAAAAACTAGCGTAAGTATTTTACAACTCTCAAAACTTTACTCCTGTAGCCTCAATTAATACATTTGTTTGATAATTTTAAGTGTTGGGTAGTTCTCACTTTGAAGAGAACCGCCTAGTTTACACTGCACTGGTTCTCAAGGAATGATACGTAGAAAACTTTAGTCTACAATTAAGTTCTCCGCCTACCTGCGTGTAAGGGACTCAGAACTGACGGAGCTATAAGGGTGGCCTTGAAGCGCGCATGAAACGCTGCATGGCCACAAAGAGCCAAGCGTTGAACTAGCGTGCATAATTCACGCCCATAAATCTTTACTCACAGGAGTTTAAACCGTGAGCGTATAATTTGACTGGTAGGAAGTCTGTAGCAAAGTTCTGTGTACATTACTGAGGTCCACATTCTTCCTGTCGGCAAACTGTGAAGCACGGCAGTGTGGGAGGTCATTGTTCACCCCTGACACGAAGACAGTTTGACGTGTCTGTCTGTGGCATCGTAGCTACTAAACAAATGGAACAATTTAGATTTAATTTGTTCTGTTGGAAAAGTGGCTTGATCGAGTGTCTTCTTAGCTGTGAATCAAGAAAATATGTACAGCTGTTTGCATATCATCAGCTCTTTCCTAGCTGTTGAAGGGATGTGAGCAGCTTCTATTGGTCTGATCGCTTCTATATGTAGTATATTGTGACTTCAGTGATCTTGTCACCTTTACCTCGAGCTATATCATCATCTGTGGAACCTGCAGGATTCCCGACTCCTCATCAATTTACTGTTGGTTTTTTTTTTTTTAGTTTAAGTTTAAGTTGTACTTGTTAGCCTTCATTGAGATTTTCCAAGCAATGTTTTAAGTGAACATGACGGCTTCACAATGACGTAACGCCCTTGTCTGAACTGTGTTTTGTTTTCGTACAATGACGCAACAGGCACATGTAACATAATTTCGTAACAAACGTATTTCTCCACTCATTAAGATGCATTAAGCATGTTTATTGGCAGCGCTCTCAAAGTTAATTTATATTACGTGATCTCAAGCTTGATGCCCATTGGTCGTAGATAATCACCGAACCACCAAGCCTGGTCTACTATACAGTAGTTTAAAATTAACTTGAACTGAAAAATTTTTAATTTGACATAGCAAGGAACTCATTCCGGCGGATTATAACATAAATGACATGTCTTCCCTGCGTTGTGTTTACACGATACATGGCTTCAGTGTCAGATAATGAAATACAAGAGATGATGTCCAGTAACATACTCATTGAAGACTTTCTGTTTAATTATATAGAGTTTGACGGTATGCTCTTGAGATTAACACATATAGAACAATACAATAAACGGAACTCAAATGTATGATGCTAGTGTTGCTTGCTTGGTGATATTGTTGACTTTACAATGCTATACAGGAAGTCTCAGCTGAAGTAAGTTGTCACAGAAACAATCATCTTCGTGTGCGACGTCTTTGTGTCCACTTATCTCAGCTCTGTCTCTCACTGCTGTCATCATCCACACATGCAAAACGCAACAATGTAACCTGATATTATTATTCTCTAACGATGACACCACAAATATCTTATAATAATTTTCAGAGTGCACATTTTTTACCTTTAAAATAACTAGCTGGCGGTACTTTATTTTACAAATATTGTAACATAACACTTTTAATTAATTAATTACTCACAGACAAATAAAGCTAACTGCGTTATACAGCAGACAGTAAACTCGAGTTTGGTTTGTTAGAATGATAATTTCGTCTGCTGGTCATCTTGACAGTATAATAACGTGGTACTCTCGATGTCAGCTAAATTGATGATATTTTGTTTTCGCATAATTCCCAGATGGGCTCAAGTAGTTACATTGCTTGCCTCTCACTTAGGCCATTCCAGTACGATTATTAGCACAGCAGTCCTGTTTCCCTGTCCTTACATTCCATTGTTTGGCTTCATACCATGTCAGCTCTCAAGGACCACGGGCTCCCTATTTACAAGTCGCCCCCTAGTAACACTGAAATAGAACTTTGTAGCCACACTGAAGTATGTTGTCATTATTGACATCGCCACACTTATTTTGTGGGTATCACAACAACATTTTTCTGCCCCAGTAAAGTTCTGCGATGACTACAAAAGTTATGTCACCTCTACAAAATAATTGGCAAAGTTCTTATTGACAAAACATTTTGCTGCCTCCACTAAACCGTTTATCTTGTGAGTGTGATATCCTACCCTCGGGGTAACTTCACACTCGTTATTTAATTATTTATTCGATCAGATAATTTGCAGCGTTTAAAGAATCTCAGTGAGGATGTATTCGTATTTGACATTTAACGTAAGTCTGCATGCAGGGGCGTCATTTAGGGGGGGGGGGGGCAAGGAGGGCAATTCCCCCCTCCTGGATTTAGAATTTTAAGTGTTTAATATATTTTTTGTATTTCGTTATTTAAATAATGCTGACTGAAGCACATAAAACTGAAGTTTTATGATTAAAGCTTCTAATTTTTACATGCTTAATTAATAAAAAAAGATGCAACAAGGTCATTGTCGCCGAAAAAAAAAGTCTTGAACCCCCCCCTCCCAAGAAAAACCTGAAATGGCACCTCTGCCTGCGTGCAGAGTGGCGCTGAGTACAGTGATGTAGCTCTGAGGTCTGTCTCTCTCCGTGTATCATCAACTGTATCAACATGTTCGCTGCAGCTACGCGAGGAGATAGGACGAGAGATGTCTGGTCTTGCACGAGGATGTCTTGTACAACAAACGAGGGCAGAACGTGTGACTTCTTGCATATATTCTGTGTGCATGTCTCGTGTAGTGCTGGCCTGCATAGTGTAGTCAGGTAGGCGCCGGTCCACGGTGTTCTGGGTTCTAATCCCGGCTAGGGCATGTATGTTGTGTTGTCCCTACACCTCACCTCACCTTGTTGACTCGTGATCACAGCTGACAATACACTATCCGCTCGTCCTCATCTCTTGTACGTCCCAGAGAGAGTTGCTCTGTTGTCTTCTTTTTGCTTCTGCGAGGTTAGTTACAATGTGCATTAACCTACAACTATTGTTATAAACATTAAAACACTTGCATATAAAGATTATGCACAGTTTAACACTCTTTAATACGACCTTCGTTCCATTAACATTGCATTGAAAATAAACAGCGAAGTAGGAAGTGTTTACAACATTCACAGCAGAGTAAGGGTAAAGAATAAAAGGTACTGTCTAAAGCTAGAATTTATAGTATTTGATAAATAGGAAGGTAACCAATAAATGGTATTGCAGAACTGTTAAATATCAATATGTTAATATAATTAACATCTATATACTAATGTTATTTCTTACAATATTCTCATAAGGTGTGTGATATTATATTGCTTTTTTTTAACAGAACCTGTAGCACTTGTCTTTAATGAATTACCATTCACTTGTCTGCTTAAACCGGCTGAGTATACATGAATATTCATAAGTTAGAAGAATATTTTCAGAGTTAATATTAAGTCACCATAATTAATTGTCAACTTCAAGCGTATCACACATGCGACTTTTTACCATCTTCTTAAACAATTTGAATTACATAATTTCTCTCATATTGATAGGCGAGACATATATATATAGCTTAACAGTGTTAACTATACTTTTACTGAGCAATATCTTGTACTTTACTGTTGTTCATGTGAATATTTTCTCTTTGTCTTGTTGTGTACATATCTCGTCCTCCTATGTAAGACTATGCCTGACATCTTCACATAGCCACGTTGTTGCTTCGTCTGACATCAGCTTGCTCTCATGACGTAAATACTCTCTTCTATAGCTTTACATACAGTATAATGCTCATAACCATGTGTTTTTTTTTTTTTTAACGAGTAGTTCTCGAGAGGAAGTGAGTACTTTTATATTCCACAGCCGACGACACAAACTGCGCTGACAATAGACGATAGTAATTCTCCCATACCTTGTAGATGCATATAACAGGATATAACATCTGCACTGCAGATTGAGGCATAGATTACATTAATGTAAGATGACGGAGGCTGATACCATGCTGCTAATACTCCGTGAAGTGAGGAGATAAGACGGTGGTAACCAGAAACACGAGTGTCTCACAGATATCATAATAACTGCAGGTAAGTGCTGGAGCTCTGCACTTAGAGGTTATGTAGCAGGTGGTGAGCTAGCAACATGCGACCTTACTGCTCATCCGCTCCTAGAGTTCCCATCATACAACATTCAAAGTGCCGACAATACTACATGAATACAACACAACGTTGGTACGACTGTACGTTTATATTTACCTCACTCTCAGTAAACACTGTACAAACGACATTCAAGTTAACTGTAGTTTATATTAATAATCCCATGATCACGTGTTGATGATTCTCTGAGCAACTAATGACGTCACTGCCAACCAGACATCTCACACTTCTCTACACGGTACTGTCGAAGATACGAGCATTGTTGTTGTGACTCAACTAGTGGGTCATAGTGGAACGTATCAAGTACTGGACTATGTGAAGTATCGACTACAGACAGGACCTTGTACTCACAGCTATGGCAATGAAATCTGTCTAACAGTATGAACGTTTCTACAATATTGAAGTACATGTTTCTTGCATGGTCATATGTGAGACTGCAGTGTTGTGTTGCTGTGTTACAGTTGGTGGTCCTGTGTGTGGTGTCGTTGATCGTCAGTTGTCTGGCGGGTGGTCACGGCGGTGGACAGTAAGTATGCTCGCTATTGGTCACAACATTGTAATATCACCATTCAGCTTAGTATACAGTGATACCACACCAGCACGACGTTGCTTCCTTACACTACGTTCATTCATTCTCTCAGTTTCACAAATATTTTACACTACTTGACGTATGATTGTAATTACAGTATAAATTATAAAATAGCAAATTTAGATGGTTTTCCATAATTCAAATGAAATTATATTTTAATACCTGCTTACTCTAAAGTTTAGGAGTTCGACATTCTTAAAGAACGAGAAAGTAAACCAATTACAACAAAAAATTAGACCACAAAATATCTTGTTTTATTTAGTGTGAAATTGAAATAGCTTTATTTGATATTTAATTAGTTAATTTTATGTAAAAGGTTTCCTCTGCTTTTCGTAATACCGTGTGCTCCATACTCGATTGAAATAGTTAATGAACACATAATGACACGACATATCAGAAGTAATATTCTTGATAACTTCTGACCCTCGCCCTGTACAGGCACGTACATGTTGCATGTTTATTGTGCGTGGCTGTACATTGAGGCCCAGGCCAAAAACATCTACCGCTGAAAAAAATTATAACGTTTCATTTACGAGGAAAATATTTGTTTTCGTTTTCTCGTCTTTGCGGTATGTTTTGTTACGGAGTTGTTAGCACGGGTGTTATCCACCGTAATGTAGAGATGCAAGGCGTTATTGACGAGAATACGTTGCCGCAGTCATTGGTTTGTGCATAAAGGTGATAATACATGTGGTAGGCAAGTACCTCGTAGCAGACGTCATAACAACTACACTGGCTCTATAGTAGGTTGCAGTCAATGCTGGTGGGTGCTATAACCTCGTGTAACGCACTTCTTGCACTAAATATAGAACATGTCATGTCTCATGATGCAAGCTGCGTGGAACTAGTGGTCTTATTGGTAGTTATATTCTGACCACGTGATTTAGTAATCAATAAACTCAGATAACCATGACGTGCAGGGTAGGGAGAGGAATCCAGAGACAGTAAACACTGTAGTTAAGCGCACCGCCTGGCAAGACCGCCCGTGGCGTGCACAGCTTCAGACGTTACAAGATTGTCAGAAATGCGCGATATCTGCTCAGTGACAGCATTCAGAGGATGTGACGCGTGTGTACACCCACTTCAGGTTCACAACTATTTTTAAAGCTTATTTTACATCGGTATTAAATGACGAAAATGTGTGTTTTTGCGGTGTTTTCTAAGTACGGAATCTTGTTGCAGAATATTTTCAAGAGTACGTGGCGTGTACAGTACACCTTTATTATTAATGTATCGACAAGGTCAGTATTGAATGTCTGATAGAGTCTAGTTGTCGGCAAGGAGACTACACGGTAGTTCAGTGACTGTCACCTAGAGGTTAGTATGAGGCGAGATACACGTGTTGTCTCGACCATATAGCTCACACACTTCCAAGCCTCTAACACACAAGACCACATTCTCCCAGTCATCGTCACGCTTATTTAATTTTCAGTCATCATGGATGGCTGTTTGGTATCTACCAGGGCTGCCAACTAATCTATGTCAAGTAAGAATATTGGGCTGTAGATATGTGTGAACTAGTCTCGTACGAGGTTAGTATATTCTTGCACTATATCTGCACACAGCACATCTTGAAGCGAAGGAAAGTTGCTCATGTAGCATAGTTCTGTGCAACAAGCTACGTCAGCTACATTCTGACCAACCACAGCCTTCTGCGACTTCTTAGTAACTTTCTTCCCTTTGCCGCGAAGCAAGAAACAAATTGCGCTTCCAGGGAAAGCGCTTCTCAACAAAAACTGCTGCTTTCCTTCACGCGGAGTGAATATCTGGAGTATCGGCGTAAACTGCGAGCCTGCTGCAGTATCACAGCTACGTACAACTTCAAGTCTCATAATATCATGTAGGAAGAAACAATCTTTGCATTGCTGAATCGTTAATTAAATCCTTGATCTAACTTAAATTATACAAAAAGGACTTTCACTGATTGGTAATGTCTTGGGAGCGAATCACTAGACCGAGATGATATAGTTTCCCAATTTCTTTACGTCTCTATTTTTATCTACTTTTTTTTAAGTAGTAATAGTTTTTGCTCATACAAATAAAGAGAGGAAACATATTTTGATTTCAATATTTTTCCAAAAATCTTTCACCTGTTTTGAACTGGTTATTAACATTGTAAATAAAGTAAATTTGAAACTTGTTGGGGTAGGGACATCATTTATTGAAACTAGAATTACAAATTCGAAAAGTGTAATGATAGGCTCTAGAAATTAAATTTATTGCTGTAAATAGAATTATCACTTTGAGGTCGATGCACATAATCTGTAATATGTGTCCACATCTGTACTGTTAAATGTGGCGTAAAATATTACAAAGGAGGTATCTGTACATCTGTACAGCTGATGAAAGTTGCACAGAAGGAAGAAGACTACTTATTGGTCTAAGTTGTGCGTATTAGCAACTGTATATCGACCATACAGATGAGAATTATCATAATTGTAACTGTGATGAGTAGAACATGGGCAGTCACATATGTCAACTCAAGAGAAGAAGTCAACTGGGAGAAGATACGAGTTTTTAACGT
Organism: Medauroidea extradentata; assembly: GCA_003012365.1. NCBI lineage: Eukaryota > Metazoa > Arthropoda > Insecta > Phasmatodea > Phasmatidae > Medauroidea > Medauroidea extradentata. The sequence goes on along the minus strand of PNEQ01040626.1, from coordinate 12,307 downwards.
TATTTTTATTAATATATAAACTTATAGCTCACTACTGATTTACGCAAAAGTCCAACGAAAATAGTATCCTGGCGTTTTTTTTTTTTTTTTTTTTTTCACTTTTATTAAACATGATGGATTTGAAAAGTCTTAAGACTTGTATCTTCCCCTGAGGTACCTTGTTAGCCATTAACAAGGAAGCAAAGAATACACAGAGATTCAGAAATTACACGTACAAATCATTATTTTTAACATATTCGAGTTTGCTTTAAACATGCAAATGTACATGTTTGTGAAACTATGGCTGTATGATATCAGCAAGGCCATCAACGTGGAACTATCTACAAGGCTCTTAACTGCTTCACGTCAAACTGAACATCTGGAGTTGTGATAGCTACTCACTGTACCTTAGCACCGAGTCGCGTCCAGTTAAGAGTGCGAGGTGTATAATTCAGTGATAAAAGCCTCATTTCCGAATTGTAGGTTTCTCGAAGCCAATTTGCAAAAATCAAGAAACAGCAATCCCAGACAATAGGTTTTGCCAACTTTCTGAGCGAAAATGTTTCTTGAATAACGTACATCTGAAGAACAATTTCTGACGCCGAAATCTCGTACATTTAATTACAGCGCAAGAGATTACACTTAACAAATATATCATTTTGGGTAAATGTTTGCTCATAAAGTTGGAAAATATAACTATCAAGGATTGTTGTTTTTTAGTTCTTCTATATTTACTTTCAGAAAGTGTAGATCTCAATTGTAACACTCAGCGCGTATTTGTCTACCACGCCCTGTTAAAATATAGGTTCACTGGTTGGTTACGCTCAAGAAAGTCACTGACATGATTCCTTCACGCCTGTTTTGTGGTCTGATCATAGAAGTGACAAGAGACTTGACAGGCGTGCTACTGTCGACCTTATAGGTGCCATGTTGCCTGCTTTCACGTCCTTGCACAGTAGACATGACAACAGCCTGCAGGTAGGCCAGCCGCTGTGAGATGTCGTATGGCTGGTTGCCATCCCTCTCAGGAGCATTATGTCATAGAGTTAGTAGATTCATAGAAGTAAACACGCTCAGAGGGATATTTCCTCGCGCGTCCCAATTGCATAGTTACAACAATTCAACGTGTCGTCTCGTCTTTGCACATTTTGGCACTACATGTATCTTATTTCTTACATTCGATAACGTTTTCACTGTGAGCGTTGAACGGTTCCTGCAATGGGCTTCGACATACGACACTGCAAGGGAATGTGCCGCGCTGTGTTGTGAGAAGACTCACACGGTACAACACATAAAGCAGGGAAACAAGGGTCTTGTATAGGAAACACGCCATCTTATAGCTAAGTCAGTGACAATGCAGCTGGCTCCTGATTAGTCACGTAGCTTGTAATAGGTGTATATGCACTGAGTACTCAACCATGGTCTATTGTTATGCGTTAATTTTAGAATATAATGACGCGTTTTTCACTCTTCGGAGTGGTTTACGGATATACTTTGCTGGTCATTTATCGAGTGATTTTCACGGAGAACAACTTGGTGCAACTTCTCTACTGATTTCATAAACACTCTGTATAATTACCAGGTCGAGTCAACCCACTTGCAACAATAACCGCCCTGGTATTGTCATGCGCACAGCCGGGTTAGTACTCAGACTCATTTAAATCCTGCTCAACGTCATTTGACGGGAACTTTCCTATAAGTTATGTCTGTCTGCACGCTAATTTATAGTTGGCATATGTAATTTTAAATCAGCTAATGACTACGCCGTATTGCGTAAGAAAAATACGAGAAGCCATGGAACTAGGACGTTATTTTACGAACTGCTGATCAACCAGTTACCCAGACCATTGTGTCCACCACACTTAAAAAATTGACTTGTCTTACTGTCAACATGGCGAACGCACCTACGTCACTGCATGCCATCTCCTGTACACCCCTAACTAGGTGCTTATAATTAAACTTACCATGTTTACTGATAACGTCAACAAACCATTACAATTTACCAAAACCTAGACATTTTCGGCTGTTAAATCCGCAATTGTCAAAAAAATACTATTAACGGTTAATTTTACTCCTTTAAATGCCTTAGATATTAGGATTCACTCTCTCCTAATTTGAATTTTTTATCCTGTTTATATCAACTTAAACATGGGTCTGTTGGCATTATGCAAGTGCCATACAGTTGGTACAACTGAAGTAGGTAAATAATACATCCAGAGGTCATACATTTTAAATTATACTCCTTATTAAACTTAAATACTTGGAAGCAGTTTATCAGTTTGCAGGAAACTTAACTGAAGACTCGCATCCCAGTGTGACATGTAACATTTGTGTAGCAGTAGGCCCTGTTTAAACTGACTTTCCAGTTAAACATTCGCGTGATTGTGTTTAGTGTATTTTACTGTTTTGTTGCTTTCAGTACGTAAGGAAGTTTGCAAAATACGAAATATTTACGAGACTTCTGGTAAATATATTGTAATTTACTAATTAATATCTGTCCAGTTGAGTTGGAAAATGGCTATCAACAAGTTACGTGTGACGCAAGCTGGGTTTCTTGAGAAATGTCGTACGCAACATTTCATCCAGCAGTTGATCAACTGCAGCTTGACGTTAGTTTGTCTTACCTTACGGTTCGTCGGCGACTTATTATCAAGTAGGAACTGGTATTTCTGGCACTCGTCCCTCAACACAATTGCACGATTCGCAGATCGAATAACTAATTATCTGAACTGGAATCAGGTTTTCAAAATTAAGTATTTACGACAACGCTTACTCTCCTTGAATTTATTTTGATACCAGTCAAATGGTAAATTGTCGAGGAGAAAATGTAGATATTTTTAGCGCTGAATTCGAATTTCACAAGAAAAGCCTTTGCGAGGCATAATTAGTAGTAGATAGAATTTGGCGCTTTTCTTTAAAGAAGCGTAGTTCCTTAGTTATACGCTACAAGATAGGAGATGAGCAACCTTTGCTCGCAGTTGTATCAGAACGCACCACATTTAGAAGGTGTTACAATTGAAAGTCGGAATAAGAACTCCCAAATAATGAAGGAAAAAAAACCCCTTCTGGGTTTTTTCTTCGTCTTCTTTTTTACCTAGTGACTATACTATTCGCACACCACATATTATGATTTCCTTGACTATTATATGACTGCCATGAACGATCAACAGGCTCACTACTAGTCCATAAAACTTGCATAATCTTGCTCTGAGTAAGAACATGCTCAATATTCTCATTGATTGGAAGATGTTGAGTCGAGTTCTTGTGTTGTGTCGTGTCATTGTTGAGAGGTTGTTGTCAGGAGAATATTGTTGATGTGTGCATGTGTGTGTGTGTAGCAAGAAGGTGATCATCCATGTACCACACTACATCAAGAAGATTCACCACACACACACCGTCTACAAGATAGTGGACCATGGTGGCCATGGTGAGAAGGTCGTCATAGAGCCACACCATGGTGGGGACTTCCAACACCACGACTTTGGTGGAGCCGAGCACGACTTGTCCTGGCACTAGCCCGCCTCGCCAGTGATACCAACCTGCCACACAGCTCTTACACGCCACGAGCGCAACTGCCGTGTTTTAGCCGTTCAGTTGGTATCGGACTCAATCTATGAGGTGGTTTGGCACTTGGAGCTACTCTATAAGCTCGGTGAACACTAAGCCAGTGTTTGCAATACTTGGCAACCCTGATAAGCAACACGTTGGTAACATGGTTTGTTAACAAACTTTTTTATGTTGAGTAGATAACAATTTATTCTTCTTGGCTGGTTTCTCATTCCATCTCAGTATTACCTGAAAATTATTTTTATTCATTCCATTATTCTCGCAGTTCAACCGAATGTTGTCGTAATTAAATAAAACGAGCATATGCACTGTATAGGATGCCCCGTTATTTTCAGTGTATCTGTTACAATATCATTTTTTTTCTTCAAAATAAAAAAAATAATAGCCCTGATACGATTATTTCTTAGTACTAAGAGTTGAAAATATCTGAAAATTGTGGTTTCTACATTTAAAAAGTAATATATTTAAACAAAAGTTGGAAATTTACAGCCCTATCTTAGCCAACTTTGGTTAGCAACGTCCAGTTATAATTTCGTTGCAAACTATTGTGATCAACCTGTTGCTAATTCGCTCGCAAAAATACCCTGTAAAGTGTAAAGCATCGTGCTTTCTCCGTGCTCTCAAACTGTCGTTCTTTCGATTATTTTCAAACACTCTTGATAATTACAGTGGAGAAACAAATGTTGCATATTGCTATAAATGTTGTGTCAACACAGGATTTTTAGAAGTAATGCACTATATGTGTAGTGTTCTGTATTAGAGTTTTAATATCCTGGAAAAAATGGTAACATGTACACACTTCCTTGTTCTCGAACACATTTTTTTAAGGCATGTCTGTTATTGCTAGTGTATAACTTTATAACGACTAACATTGTAGCAGTATTAGTTTATATTCCTAACTAGCCGTTAGGCTGACTTGTGTGCTTAGTATAGTTTCCATGACGTGTATTTGTACATAAATTATCTTGTAAATATGTATAGTTATATTCGTGTGTTGTTACTCCTGTTCAAATTAAACCAATCAAAATATCTGTAATGTCTCAATTTACTTTTGTCACCATGGGTTCGATAAATGCCGGTGTAAAACACATATTTGCTAATTGTTAACAGGTGATGTTTAGTTATGGTATATTACGTAAACAGTTGAATGTAGCGTGATACACTGATATATCAGCAGCAGAGGGGCAGTTGATCTTGTACTACGGCGGCTAAACTGCACAGTGAGTGTTGCTGGTAAAGGCCCTTAATGTGGCCGCCTAGAGGTGAGCGTATTTTGCGTCTTCTGCAAATTATCTTACTAACCGCACTTAAGCCTCACGTCAGCATGTTAAGGCGGCCGTCTGACGAGGCAACGGAGCGGTTTACAGAGTTTCGCTCGTTACCAGATATCTACTCAGGAGTAACATTCAAAGTATATAACATGTGTGTCCACCCACTTCAGGTTCACAACTGCTCATGAAGGCATATTTCCTGGCTGACGAGGTTGGTGGAGATGGCAGCTTCTGCTGCCTTTATTACCTATGTGTATCTCGCTGCAGAATATTTTACTAGGTATATGCGTGTACAATGCACCATTACCGTCAATATGGCTTCATAACATGACAGGCACGACTGAATGTCTGAGTAGTCTGGGAGAATACTGCACAGTGACTGGGCACCTAGAAGCTAGGGTGAGATGTGTACCGGGTCGTACTTATATCCTCCACACAACTACTACTACGGCGCCTATAATAACTGACTCGCTGCAGTAAGGCGGGTTATATCAGTCATGTGACTAGCTTATGTCGGCTACTATGATTGTACTCCAGCCTGCTATGACATACGTGGTCCGGAATATACTCAGTGTTTTTCAAACCCTACGTACGTTTTTCTTTTCACATTATTTATACTTTCCTGTCGTATATGAATGTAAAGAACGCCTCCTACCTAACAATCATAGTGTACAGAACACACAAGTCAACATCTAAAGGCACAATTTATATCATATTTTTATCATTATTCTATAGAAGGCAGTCTAATAAAGTGTTCAGTTTATCACGTACGGCCTATTCTAGGTTTTAAAAATGTCGGAAATACAAGAAAGCATATACGTTTTCTACATGACTTATATAATATTTAACAATAAATGTAATGCGTGCCAAAATGTAAAGGAAAATATTTGTCATGTAGAAAACGTATATGCTTTCTTGTATTCCCGACATTTTTAAAACCTAGAATAGGCCGTACGTGATAAACTGAACACTTTATTAGACTGCCTTCTATAGAATAATGATTAACTCAACGAGAGGCCATCAGTTGAAATTTTGAACATGGGTAAACTTACCTGGGGTAAATTTTCAATCATCGAAAATTTTAAATTTTGTCTAACGTCTCCTACACTCGAGAATTTTTATAAACGCGTTTAGAAATGGGCACAGGTGCAGTGTTGCGCACATCTGCAGCAATGTTGCACTCATCTGCAGCAGTGTTGCACTCATCTGCAGCAATGTTGCACTCATCTGCAGCAGTGTTGCACTCATCTGCAGCAGTGTTGCACTCATCTGCAGCAGTGTTGCCGTGATGTCCCGCACAGTCGCCGAGACTCGTATCTGAATTCTTAGTGTGAAGACAAAACACAACATTTCACTTTTCCCGAAAATTCCACATGACCTTTAATAATAATTATAACTGCCATTAACAAAAACATTACGCCAAATAAATTAACATTATTTAACAGAAAACAAAAAAATGTGTAGTTAGAGGTGAAAAATAATGCTGCCTGTAAACTAAAATAAACTTGTATCACTAAACTCACAATTATTATCTATCACAGAATTACAAAATTAGAACTTAGATTTTAAAACTTTAAATGTGAAAATAAAATGTTGAGGTTCGTTTTAGTAATAGGCCCTATGTTTTAATTATATGACTTCATCTCCCCAATAACGATGTCTAGCGAAAATTTTATGTTATTTAACAACGAAAATGATTGATTAATTAACCCCTAAAAATTTACATAGCATAGTGAAAGGTCTCTGGCACATAACCGCTGCTTTTTGCATTAATCGAGAGCGCAGCTGTCGTAGGAAGCTGTGATTGAGAGTAAATTATATGTGAATAAATTTAAAATGTTAAAAATTAGTATGTATAAAAAGCCTAATAATTAATAATAATAATAATAATAATAATTTCCTTGAAATTGGGCTAACGCCTAGTGGTAAGTGATTTCTCGTCCAACAAAAACAATATATTTCGATATCGTCTTTTTCATGACCATGCACTTATCAATTTACTTTATTTATTTCGTCTTTCATTTCCTTGGGGAAGTTAGACTAAAATGCCTTCTCTCACAATCAACCGGATTTCAAACAAATATCACATGCACAAATGTAGCAATTACACGAGTTGAAACGTAACTAGGAAAAATACAAAATAGTAACTAAGTGTATAAAATTGACGCAGATAAATAAAATAAGTTGACAGCTGCGACAAAACTTAAAAGAAAACAAATCTGAATCCTGGAACATACTTGCAGCTTACAAGATACATTACCGATAAGTTATTCAACAAACAAGAATGATTTATATAATACAAATGACTTGTGCAGTTAAGTACATTAGAAGAGAAAAATAAATTTAGGTCTACTTAGTATACAAATCTGAGACAGTACCACTAGATTCAATAGTAAAATATCTTACTAAAAACTGAGTCAGTAAAATCTGGACAGAAATCCATACATAGTTATAAGACATGCAGTAACGAAAAAGTTAAGTTCTTATTCTTGTGCGGGTGATTCAAATTAATCTGTGAGTTGTCTCGATGTGTTTGATCGTATTGTGCTTGAAGATGACTATTGTTGCCGAGTTTCTGATACTCACAGGTAAATTTATCCAAGCTCTTCCAACAGAAACAGTGAAGGAATTATCATATACCTTAGTTTTGTGAGCAGGAATAACTAAACAAGCCATCGTTTTGCCACGAGTGTTAACACTGTGATCATTTCCCAATATGTTTTAGACGAACACGTAAATAACCTGGTGTAGTAATAGACGATGAGGTAAACTTGGACGCGAGTAGAATACTGTGTAAATGACGTCGCTCGTCTAGTCGTAGCCAGTTTAATGTATCGTAAAATGGTGACGCGTGATCACGTGGCTTCAGGTTAAATAAAACTCGTATGCAATAATTTTGTATGCGTTATAGTTTGGCTCCTAAGTCTTGTTTCATGTATCAATCAACCATATCACAAAATTCAAAAATGGGAAATGTACTAGTGTTAACTTAGCAACTTAGCCTATATATAGTGGTGTAAAGATGCATATGGCCGCCTACAAATAGTACTTACGTGACTCCCCACGAAGCTGTTTCGTCTAAAATAACATGTAACATATAATGTTTCCAAACGTTACAGATAAAGGACAATTAAAATTGTAATGGTTAACAATCTTGAGAATAGCTGCAATATTTATTTTGTCTACGGTCTCAGACACCCCGCGCCAGCTTAAACTTATTTTATTTAATTAATTTTTGCCAAATGTAATTTATATATATACGTGAATACTGTCGTCGATGGCGCCTACATATTCATTTATTTGAATGAGTTTTCTCTCGCTTAGTTTCGGGCAGCGACTTGATCTGATCCGGGATATAGATAAAGCGGCGAGCTGCGAGGAGTTTGTTGGAAGGTGCAGTTCTCGGTGGAGAGCAAACTACTGAGGGTTTTTAAGAAGGGATTTTCGCTACAGAAATATGAACGTAACACCTCATTTTTCTATGATATGAACGTTTGCAGCATAGAATACAGAAGGAATGATAGAATTCGATGAACAGAGGTTCCCCACGTCCGTGCCAACATTTGTGAAGGAAAGAAAGATGTATCAATAGCTGCAGATGATGATCCAGAATATGTCCTAAGTCTGCAGGTTTCCAGAATTCCAGAGGTCTGAGTTCCTGCTGAGGCAAACTACGACTTTCCACGAACTTCGCAGCGGATATTCTCGTTGAGGCTCTATTGTTAAACGCACTTAGAAACATTTCACCGATAACTGTAGCTTACAGCTTACTTATTCTTTCTGAACACTTAAAAGCTAAAATCTGTGCTCACTTATCAACCCATATTTCAATTCCACCTCTGAGACTAACCGGGATGCCTGGCTGAAATAAGGAAGAACTAATCGTGCACGACACAAAACATTTGGCTAAACCAATACAAAATTTCACATAATTTTAGTATGTTTTATTTTAAATAAAAAATATATATTTATTATAAAATTTGTTTAATTCGCATAAATAACTCAAATATTATGATATTTGAATATATAATCCCACAAATGCTTCTTTTCTGATTTTAAATATTTTGATTCAAGAAAATTTCAAACATGTTCGAAACGAAAATCTTAGATGAAATTCAAGACACTCAATAACTTGAAAGACAAAATGGCCGAGGTTATTACGTCAGCATGGCGTCATACGACATTCATTACACTGAATTCAATAAATTTGACAGAAAATTGAAGCAATATTTGATCCTGTGAAAGGGGCTTAACAGGAAATACATCTGTCGATGCGACACATACGAATTTTAATTTGTTCCATCTATAGCCAGTACGTGTCTAACGGAAATCACTGCGTAAATTCCTCAAACGACACAAATTATGAAGTGTCCTGACTCACTCACTAACTCACTCATCAACGCACAGCCCAAACCGCTGGACCTAGAACCATGAAATTTTGAGAGAAGCTTCCTCTTGCCTCGTAGGCACCCACTAAGAAAGGATTATTCGAAATTCGATAATTAAGGGGGTGAAAAGGGGTTAAATGTGTTTTAAAAGAATCCTTGATATTTCAATAACCGGGAATGCTATTATAAATTATTTAACATCTTAATATTTCCCAAAGAAATGCATATTCGCAAAAATTTTTGATTTTGCGAAATTCGAAAATTAAGGGGGTGAAAAGCCGTAAAATGTGTTTTTCATTAATCCGTGATTCCTCCTAAACCATTTCAGATAACGAGGTGATTTTTTTTTTATGATGCTTAAGTAAACATCTAAAAAGTATTTTTTATAATTTTTCGGAATTCGTTCTTGAAAACTCATAAAAAAATAAAACGTATTATTTTAATTAATCCCACTTATCTCCTAAAACAGTGCAAATATTTAAATGGTTTTTGCTTTAAAATAAAGCTTATGTAAATATTAAAAAAGTTATTTCAGGATTTTTTGAAATTCGTCCTTGAAAGCTTTTTAAAAAATAAAACGTGATTTCAAATAATCATCTGTACCGCATATACCCGTTGAGATATCGAGATGATTTTTTGATAAGGATGAAGCTTATGTGAATATCTACAAATCAAATTCAGGTTTTTATGAAAATAGAAAATTAAGGATGTGAAAAGCACTAAAATATTACAGTCTCCCGAAAAAAGAGAATGATCACGGATAAATAATTCAACAGTTGTTTCTTTTGGGTACCCGTCGTTTCGCCTAAAAAACGACTTTAGGCACTATGACTTTAGGCAAAATTACTTTTAGGCAAAACTACATTAGGCTAAACGACTTTAGGCTAAATTATTTTAGGCAATACGACTTTAGGCAATATAACTGTAGGGGAGACGATGCGAGAAGGGTAGCACTCTGAAGAGAGCATTTTTAGGCAATACGATTTTAGGCAAAAATATTCTTGGCCAACGATTTTGTCGAAAGTTTAGCAAAGGGATGGAATATAAATTAAACATATTTTAGGCCAAACAACTTTAGGCTATAATACTTTAGGCAAAACGAATTTAGGCGAAATTATTTTAAGCCAAATAATTTTAGGCGAAAGTACGTTAGGCAAAACGATTTTAGGCGAAACTAATTTAGGCGGAACGCCTTTAGGACGAAAAGCTTTTAGGCAAAATGACTTTAGGCAAAACGAGTGTGGCAAAATGTTTCGGCGAAACGACTTTAGGCAAAACAACTTTAGGCTAAATGACTTTTTTGCGATTTAAACGAGTTGCCGGAATTTTAAGAATTCCATTTTAGGCAAAACGATTTTAGGCAAAATTATTTTAAGCAAATGCATTTCAGTAAAGCGAGGTTATTTTAGTTAAACAGATTTTAGGCTAAACGACTTTAGGCTAAACATTTTTAGGCAAAACGATTTTAGGCGAAAATATTTTAGGCAAAACGATTTTAGGCGAAACTACTTTAGGCAAAACGATTTTAGGTGAAACTAATTTAGGCAAAACGGTTTTAGGCGAAACTAATTTAGGCAAAACTATTTTAGGCGAAACTACTTTAGGCAAAACGATTTTAGGCGAATATACTTTAGGCGAAAGATTATTGTGCGGAACTACAATCGTTTCTTCATGTAGCTAACTAAAATGTGTTTTTACACGCCATCTTGTTCACTTTTCCCTCATAGGTGGCACCACTAGTTCGATTACTCGAAAGACTATACCAGAGACATCAAGTTCAATCTAGCACCAACAGATAGCGTTGCAGTTCGGATAGTTGGCTATCTGATACACTGCAAATAGTTCACCAAAGTCCCGGCAAGCCACATTACAGTCGCTCAACCTGAGCGCGCGGGGGAGGGACACGCCACCCCGCTAAGGGCGGTATTCATAGTCATGTCTCCAGACAACTGTTTGGCCAAGACTATTTTATTTTTTAAGACAGCACTTTTCAAGTCCAAGTTTCACAGTCCACGAATAAGACAATTTTCGTCATGACCGCGCGCTTCATGTAGAGCTTGTTAGGCACTAGTTCCGGCTTGACGAAGCACGAACTTAGGTGGCCGCTAGTACACGAACGATTCCGAACACTCACGAACAACATGCAATAACTGAAGCGTTTTATTTATTTTTTTATTTACTTATTTTTCAAATGGCGAAGTTAAGGCATTGTAGCCTTCTCTTGCACTTAACCATTTTTTACAGATACACAAAATAAAATTACATAAACATAGAACTGCCAAAAACTAACAAAAAATAATTAAAAACTAATGATGACTAACATAACAATACAACAGACCACTTTACATATTCGTGTGAAGTAGCGACTAATAAACACTCGTACAGAGTTTTTGGTTTTTCAAAAATATTCCCAACACAAAGTCCTAGCTCGTTGTTCTGTAGATATGCAAACATTTACGTATACACAAAACAAAAAATCCAAAAAAATAAAATTGATTAATTTTGTGACAAGCAAGACAAAAAGAATGTAGCACTTCACAAAATATCAACCAATAGTTAATTTTTATTAACCTTAGGCAGCCGGTTGTAATGTGTGTGTGTGTGTGTGTGTGTGTGTGTGTGTGTGTGTGTGTGTGTGTGTGTGTGTGTGTGTGTGTGTGTATATATATATATATATATATATATATATATATATATACACACACACACGCGTATACATATCGGCTAAGATCCTGCACAGAATAGTAACACAATTAAAATAGACAATTATAAATATAAATTCACACATACAATATTTGCAATTAATATGAAAATAACTATAGTTCATGGGCTTTAACGTCTTAAAATAAAAAAACTAAATATTTTATACGGCTATCTAAGTTTGTACATTAATGAAACTAATTTATTTAGAAGCAATAAATTCAGCACTTTCAACTAATGTTGTAGTTCTTTTATATGAAATATTAAAGTAAGAAATAATGTTTGGGTACTATAGCGAAGAATTCAAATACATTATTTATATGCCTAAATATGAATTCTGGATTCTCGAGCTCCATAACTTGATGTGTTTACATACGCCACGCTTGAAAGCCGGGAGTGTTG
>PNEQ01040625.1:0-37423 GCA_003012365.1 Medauroidea extradentata | reverse complement strand
TAGGGGTGGCAACATTCGAAGAGCAGTTACTGTATTCTTTTGGTAGGTTTGGTGTGGACAGAGGTGTTGATAGTACCATTGGGAGTCATATGATTCTAGGCTTCTTAGGCCTTCATGATAAGAAACAACCAGAATGATATATGACTGACGTTCTTGGTTTATGTGTCAGTGTTGGAAATACAAGCACGCTGGATCTTTACGTGTACAACAGGTTTGGACTATTCTCTGGTCACACTCTTGGGCAACAGTAGGGGTGGCAACATTCGAAGAGCAGTTACTGTATTCTTTTGGTAGGTTTGGTGTGGACAGAGGTGTTGATAGAACCATTGGGAGTCATAGTTTGGCATCAAGGAATTTGGCAAGTATTTCTGAGAAACAACACGTAAACATGAGAAGTATGTGTAAGTTGAGTCTGTTCAAGAAGTCAATAAGGCGTGACGATCCAATTAATCAATGAAACACATCCAGCAATGAGGTTGAATTGGTTGATGAGCGAGGAAACTTTTTTCAAGCCTCCCCATGAAAACATTGGCATAGAAAAAGGACATGTGGGTGACCACTCCAGTGACCTAGATCAACAGAATGTGGCTATTTTGGAATCTGAAACTGCTATTGGTGAATGAAAATCTAGCCAGTTCAACAAGGAATTTGGTGGTAGGATTGATGTTTGGGATCTTTTATTAAGCAATGTTCAATGGCTGATAATCCCGAAGAGTGGGAGATGACGGATTAGAGATGTGATAACTATGTATGCTTCTTGCAGGTTGGTGCCAAGTTTCCAAAGATGTTCTAAGAAGCGGTCAGTGTCTTTAATGTCAGATGGAAGCTGCTGTAACCAGGCTAAGGCGTGCATCCACAAGAGCCAAGATTCTGTCAGTGGGGCTGCCAATACCCAATACAATGTGGAGTCCTGGGGGTAGTCGATGTTCGGGAATTTTAGGCAGAAGGTACAATACAGCTGTGGAGGGATTTTCTGGTGTAAGCAGTTTAATGGAGTCTTCTAGTGGGCCCTGGAGAGAGCCTGAACCACAAGAAATTGTTTCAAAAGCCATCAGAATTTATTAATGGGGTCTTCTAAAAAAAAGTTTGTAGATTGTTTTACTATCCTATATAACTACTGTAGTTCTCTGCCTCAAGAAAGTAGTCAGGTTAGCTTAAAAGCTACAAAAACGTAGTTTGTTACGCAGGAAGGCAGAGTGACTTAAGAAGAGAGACTGAGCTAAAGAGCAGTAGTAATGAATTTTAACGTTCAAGATTACCATCACAGAGGTCAATGAAATGTCTGGAATTTTTTATTGTAGCTATATGAATACAATTGATTTTCTCAATTTATTTTGCAACCTCTTAAAAGACATTTATTACATTTTTTAATATAAAATGCATCAAAAATCCAGAAGTCTTGAAAGTGAACAGTTCTGACTAGGTACCAGCACAATTAGTACTTTTTGAGAGCTGTGATATGTATATACAGTAATCGGAACCAGTAACTGAAAAGACTACTACTGTATTCAATTAAATGTTAAAATAAAAATGTCAATTATTTTCACTTTTACCATCAGGACGTAATTTATTATCAAACTTCAGCAACATATTTTTTTATAATTTTACTCTTATTTCATAAAATAATTAAGTACAAAAATTGTCTGAGGCATTTACATAAGTTTTGCAAGAATGGATGCAACTTTAGCACAGTTTCAAGTTTCATAATTTACTCTTAGTTTTACATTAGTCAGTACAATACTATTTTTATTATATGTACTATCTACCTAAATTGAATTACAATTTTCAGACCTTTTAGTAATGTTTTATATTTACAGTAGTCTTGTTCAGTATGAATTTGTTCATGGAAATGTGTTTTTGTTCTAGTTTTTATTCATGGTATTTAAATGAGAAGTCCTAATAATGTGCTCTGTGAACATCTGACCTACACTACATTTTAATAAACTACTTCACAGTGCTGCTGACAAAGAAGCATCAAGCTCAAATGAGGGGATAGGGAGCAAAATTTTAAAAATGTAGAAAAATAAGGGGGGTAGGGTTTATGGAAAAATACTGAAAGTGGGGGAGCGACATGGATAAAATGCAAAAAGTTAACAGGGAATGAAGAAAGTTGAAGTAAAGAAATTAATGAAATGCAGAACATCAGATGACATACAGAAAATACAGAGAAAGTTAAGGACAAACATGAAAAAAATGTAGAAGTGGAGGTAAAAACAAAGAAAAAATACAAAAGTAGGGGAAGGAGAGACATGGAGAAAACGCACAAAAAGGGGGACACGACATAAAAGAAATGTAGAAGTGGAGGGTGATACATGGACAAAATACAGAACTGGGAGAGAGAAACATGGAAGAAATCATAAAATGGTGGACAGACTGGGTGGTATGGGAAAGAGAGACTAGAGAAATTGGGAATGCTCGACAAAATGCTACTAGAAAATGTTATTTTAAAATCGTATAGTAAACTTTGGAATCCGTATAATAAACTTTGGAATCTCTTTAATGTGTTAGGGATTACAATTTTAAAATTAACTGAAAGAGCAAATTTCTAGTGTAAACACAATATATTCACCAAATTTTTTACTCTTTAACGGAAATATTGTAAAAACTACCATTAACTGCAATATACCATGTCTACATGGCTTACCTGCAGATAGCTACATCTATCTGTTTCTGCCAGAGAATGTGATGTTTGTCTATTTCTCCCATCAGTAGTCTAACTTCTTCGAGACACAGGTCGGTAACAGAGTTCTCTATCAGACTTGATGAGGCCAGGCCCCATGCCAGGAGCTGGTCATATAGCTCCTGGCAGCATCGCAACTCCGAGTTGCTGAGTCGCAAATTAGAGTTGTGCATCAGCTCCCACAAAAACATAGACATCTGCTCCATCTGTGTGGACCATTTACATAGGAATAAGAACCATTTAACATGAACATGAGATTACAGAGCTAAAAACTGTAGTTAAGTACATGACTACAGTAAAAAATTCTAATCAAGAATTTTTTGTGACAAAATGAAGGGGGAAGGGGATCAACATGAAGAAAAACACAACACAAAAAAATTTAAATTAAGATACAATTGTACTGTAATAAATCAACATTTTCAATATGAAACCATTTGAAAAAAAAAAATTCAATTAACAATTAGCTACACTAGAACCCCAAATTTATGAGTATCGGATTTCACGAGAAAGTGATTTTATAAGACCATTCTCAAGAACCGTCAAAAAATCACAAAAATTGTTGAAATTATTTATAAACAACCACAAAAAATTAAAAAAAAACCACAATAAATTAAATATAACTCAGCAAGTCCTCAGTGATGAGCTACATGTTTTCGAGGCTTACTACTATTTGCAACTGGCATGCGGTGAGATAAAATAAACAAACTGCAAAAAACAATTGCTGTATGATGCCTGAAGGCTGACTGACTGCCCATGCGAAACGTAACAGCCAAATACGAAGTACTAAACGTAAAACTTCAAGGAACAAAGACAGTCTCTAAAACAATCCCTCCCATTCTACCAGTCTTAGCATTTGTCTTACATTTGGCACCTAAATAAAGTCATTATCTCTCGCATTAAACTCACCACTACCTTCCCTTACTCTCTCAGCACCCCATCAGTTCACACTTAGTTAAAACAAGCACACTCACTTGGTTTCCACATTACTTGACGCCACCCTTCGTCTACCCATTTCCCTGGTGAGCTAACATTTGCCAAATATGAGATCTTTTCTTGAGATAAGTCTCATCTCGGGTGCACAATAAATTTGAGCTCTTTCAATTTCTGCCTTTAAACCAACAAGCTAGTAAAACCAACTTCTTATTGCATACTAGCATGATTCACAACCCCCATCAATATCAGCATTTGATTAAAAACTGCAAATAGAAAGTTATATGAGAGCCATAAGGAGATGGGCGTCATTAGTACTAAGTCAAAGAGACTGGACAAGAGGCAACAAGGTCTAAGTTCTCTCAGATGTAGCTACAGTACATGCGCTGCTCTTTGCTGCCTACACGGTCTGCCAGAAAGCTTCACTGTACACTGTTGCTACATTTCCAAACAGCCAGAGACACAATGGTGCGACCTTGGCTAATTCTAAGACTATGGTAACTAGAGTAGTTTAGATGTTGTAGTTCGCTGCTGTAAACCACAGCTGGCCTGCACATTAACTAAAGGAAGACAAGCAATATTTACGGGAATAGAAATACTCTGTAACCTACGTATTCTTCAAAACATTTCCCCAAAATTATTTTTAAAAAATTTTTATCACAGCTTAAAGGTGCCGAGGTATACTCACGTAAAAACTGCAAAAAGAAATTTTTAAAAACACAATATTTTTATGATTAGTAAAGTTTAATGCAGACCTGACGTGAAAAATTCTATTCTTATGCAATTTTTCAGAGTTTCGGATTATGCGACAGTAGAAGCTTTGCGAGGTCTTTCTCAAGCAATGTGACGTCTAGTAAAATCGGGGTTCTTCTATGTTTAAGATTATATGAATAAAAAATTAATGAAACCAAACAAAAAAAATATTTTTAATTGGTATTCTTAAAGGTCTATATACTTGACAGAGGCAAAAACAACCAACAGGAACAATCTGTGCTCTAAAGCTAGTAATCAAGAGTATGTATCCTGAAAAACTCAAATTATTATTTTGTCACCCACATGACTTATATTAGCTTTTAAAACAGCAACTTCTCGCTTTCCCTCAAGTTGAAAACCACCTATTTTTGTTCTACACGAAGACAGTAAACACACACAATTTTGGATGTCCAAAAGAAACTTTGATGAAGCAGGATGGAGTATAAAGAGGTTAAATATGGTCATTTGAATGCTTAAATTAGATGATTGTCATGAAAACATAAACCTATTTCTACTATGGATAGTGAAGTAGATCTTATATAAGCTGTTACATTACATCAAGAACTCCACTATAGCTGATTTTTAAAAATGTTACAGCTTTTTGCAAAAACCTCTGAAATCTGTTAAATGTGCTTGAAGCATGTTTGAAAAACTGCTAGCTGCTCTTGGCTACCTTTAGATACAATTTTAAATTCTGGGTTTTCTTTTACCTAGAGGACAAGATAATACAGTACAGTACTTGAGAGCTTTATAATAAAAACCAAAAATTGTTGAACATCAATTTTATTTTTAAAATTTTTATTTCTAATCGAATGACACATCTGTCTTTTGAGATAAATTTTATAACCATATGAGAAATTTCTCCACCATAAAATTTCACTGAGAAAGGAATTAATGCTTGATTAGTGTTAAATACACATTGTAAGTAGTAATGTGTCAGACTGTGTTTATTTACAGTCAACTCTCGATTATACAACCCCGGGAATAACGACCCTCTCGAAGTAACAACCCATTTTCCAGGAACAGTGGAAAATTGTAAAAAAAATTGCTTAAAAAATTTAATTCAAAGAAAATAGCACAAAAATTGTGTTGCATTTATTATGGCTGGAAACTGTTGCAGTTATTTCTCTAAAACAACACATATGCACACGATGTGTTTGGAAACATATAAGTTGCTGCCCCTTCCTTACGCAACACGCATTGGCCAGCCGGCCCGAACGCCACTTCCCGACCCCCGGCCGGTCAGCGATCCGCCCACCTCTTTCCCTCCTCTGGCCAACCACTCCAATAAGACAGTTCGCTCACCTCTTCTTCATCATGTGCACACTGTAACTTTTTTGCCACCAATTTCTCGTGCCCTTGAATACGGTAGTCTGTCTTTCTGCCTGTGATATTACGACTATACGTCGTGTTTATTTAAGCTTTATTACGTTTTCCATTTTGTTAACTGAAATCTATTAAATATAATTACCATTATGTCATTTAATGATGTATACACGGTAATGTTTATAAATCATTATTCTTTTGAAAAGTGAAAGCAGGACAGTTCATAACTGACACTACCAAACGTCAGGTGCATGTCTCAGATATGCGTGGCACAGCGCAGGGCAGTAGGAATACTTGAAAACAGTGCGTCTGGTGTGAGTCACTAGTCCACATGCGCGGTCGCGCCCGCACGCACGCGCAATCGGCTCGACCGTAAATAGAAGCTGTGGCACTTGTATACCTTGGTTAAAAGAAAATATGAAACAGTATTGTGTAGGTTTAAAGTTGTTCTGTGAATGTATTACCCAAGTTTGTTAACAATGATCAACACATTGATGTTTGTAACTGTTTACTGTTGGCGAACAAATTGAAACTGAGTATCAAATCCCTCTCCATGCACATTGGTGAAGTGTTCAAATAACTCTTGCAGAGAGTAGAATCATTATATAAGCAGATTATTTTCACACGACCGACCGAGCTAGAGAAGAGAAAAAAACTGTAAAACAAAGGAAGTAATGTTATCATCATGTCCCATCTGCTGAGCGAGCGTCAGGAGCTATGACTAGGTAGTGGTCATACGTGGAACAAGCGACGCAGTAGCCACGTCGTGTATGTTGTTATTGAACTAACCAGTTTCCAGACAGGTCCTTGCGCACACGTGTGTGTGGTCCCTCGCTGCCAAGACGAGGTCCCAGGACTGGAGGCAAACAGTTTTATGAAAACATATGTTGTGCCAGCTAGAATTATCATTGCCAGCAAAGTTTGTGCTTAACGTGTTGAAGAAACGTCTTAGATGTCAACCATGACATACATCCATCCTATTGAAATATTTTTACTATTTCAATCAACAACATTGCGATAGTACCATGTAAATAGTTTCGAAGCGCAGACATTGCTGGCACTCAATTTACGTTGCCGACGATATTCATGCTTGATGTTGAGCTACAGAAAGGTCGTATATGCACGTCCAGAGTATCATTTATTCAAAATACGTCATCGTATTGAAAAAAAAATTACTACTTCTATAAACTTTATAGCGGCTTTCTTGCAAATAACTTCCAAAACTATCGTTGGGGGCGCAAGAATCTATAATGTCGGTGACGTATTTGTTTAATTATCAGCCAAAGAAAGGTCATAATATTCGCTTCCAGTTTATATATTTATTAAAAATACTTCACTCTACTGAAAAATATTACTATTTCTATAAACTTTATTGTGGCTTTCTTGCAAATAACTTCCAAAACGGTCGTTGCGGGCGCAATAATCTATATTGTCGGTGAAGTTTTTCTTAATTTTGGGCCAAAAAAAAGTCGTATATCCACTTCCAGTGTATCTATTTATTCAAATTATTTCACTCTACTGAAAAATATTACTCTTTCAATAAACTTCATTGCGACACTCTTAAAAATAACATCTCAAAGTGGATGTTGCGGGCGCATGGGTTTATGTTATCGGCAACATTTATGATTTATATTGAACTAAACTAAGGTCGTAGATCCACTTCAATGGCATACTTTTAAAAATAACGTGTTTGCTTTTCAAAAAAAAATGTGTATAATTTTATAAAAACACGTAATTTTTGCGCCAAAGACGAGTGAATGCAGATTCAATGATAAAAACGGTAAATGTCACAATTTTAGTGGTCGGAGATCGCCAAAAATTGGTCAAAATTCTAATAACGACTCCTCCGAAATAAAAACCCCTCCGAAATAAAGACCCTATTCCCGGGAACCGTAAAGGGTCGTTAAATCGGGAGTTGACTGTATAATGATTGAAGTTCGTGGGTCTGAAGGATTGTGGGTACCACTGACTGTGGTGCACAGACGTCAGTGGTCATTGCTTGTCGTAATGGCATACAAAGAAATTTAAAGATGTGCGTCACAAAATTCATAATCAAACAATGCTCACAAAAATACATTCCGTACTCAGAGTTCAAAAAAGTTTTTATTTTAGACACGGGTAGGTCATACCTACATTTTGGATGTACAGTAGAATCCCGTCATAGCGAACACGGAAATAGCGAAAACACGGTTATAGCGAAGTTTTTTTTGAAGAACCGTCAAAAAATAGCAAAAAAAAATTCCATGAAAAATGTAAATTTTATGAGCAGAAACGTGTATGGTGAGTTGTGTGAAGCAGGCTTGCAGCGCGATTCGTGACCATGTGAAGCAGACTTGCGGCGATGTACATGACCTTGTGAAGTGCAAAGGTATTTGTTTGCAGGATGCAACCCTCATGCTGCAACCCCTCCCCCCTCCGAGCCGTCCCGCTGGTACTGTCACGTGAGTCATGCTTCTGCCTGGACACATCGTTTCCCTGCCCAAACAAAAGCGCGTTGTTCTAATAATAGAATTGCGCCCTTTATTTCCCCCACCACTTTTCAACCCAGGTGACTGTTGGATACGTTTCCATAGTTAATCATTGTGCTTTCAACCGTGTTTAGTTTCACATACAGCTTGCGTTTCTGATTTTAATTATTGATTGTGATTTTGGATTACGACTTTGAATTAAGACTTTTAATTACGACATTGAATTACGACATTGAATTACGACTTTGGATTACGACTTTGGATTACGATTTTGATATACGTACAGTTGAGTCCCGCAACTACGACATTGGCTACTACAACGCAAATACGCCAGATTCTCAATGCCCGCCAAAAAAATTAAATAATTTTGAGGAATAAAATGGAAAAAGTTAACATCGCGAGCAGGAAAGATTATTTAAAATACTGTATGTTCATTAGAATTCAGCTATAATGAGAGGCCAGGAATTTTCACACATGCGAAGGAACGGCTATAAAACGGGAAAGTCTCCTAGAAAATAATAAATTTTCCAGGAGAACGCGTAGATCCTCGGCGACGTAGCCGGAGGCACTCCCAAAAAGCTTCTGCTCAGCTCGGATGACGACACGGCTATTTTAAACAAGAACTGCGTATTCTGACAGAATAACGGCAGACATATGCTGTTTCATCACTAAGAATAAGTGGCACCGGCTGTGCTATACCTGTCAAACACACACACCACGCATACAAAAGAAATGCCTCTGGGAGATACGATAGCGGTGTCTCTTTCCCTCACACATGCACCCACACAACTACTCGTGCTTATCTCTGCTTAGCTTGCTACAGCTCGTATTTTACTTCAACTTTTTGAGACAAGCAGCAAGTACGGCGGATGAGAGGAATCATCCATTGTCAGTACATTTGCTGTTCTGATTCACCTTCGTGCTCACACAGTCATCCGTACGTGTTTTTAAACTTGAGCGAGAAGCAATAAATCCTTGAGGGCTGATCGCTGCATTAAGTGTCGTATACAGCTTCAGAAATAACGTGGGAACAAGAGTAAGTCATCTTTTTTTTTTCTTTCTTGGAACGAGTCTGTTTTGACAGCTGAAGGGGAAGAAAGAAAAATAAAAAGAAAAAAATCACTGGTTGTAGGCCTTGTGTGAAAACGAGCATGTCTAGCCTCAGCATTGCTTTCCAACGAACGGTCTATCTAGATTTGGGAGCGCTCACGTAGGTCAGACATGTTTTCTGTCGGCACATTGCCGGAATAAAATCACAAACTTGTGACCTTGCTCAAAGTCAATGCATACACGCATGCGTACTTCTGTTACTACTAATTGGCTTCTAAGTTAACTTCGTGCCTCCGCTAAACACAGTTCACTACTAGTGCGCGAAAATAAAGCAACTGCCAATGTATGTCGGCATCGCTTATTTTTGCTGGCAAATAACACTACAATTGCCTGCCCAACAGACAAGTGAACAATTACATTCACCTGTCCAAGCTGATTCTCATATGTCTCGGGCAGGCGCACAAATTGTTCGACGCGTGCCACAGTGTGAAAGGGCACACAGAAGTATCATCAGAGCATGCATGCTAAAATAAATAAATAAATAAATTGCTACACTCGTCAAACTGATTACATTGGTCTGCAGCGGCCGGCAGGGTAATCATGTTGACTGCCAGTGCGTGCACTCTTGCCGCGCACCCGCACGGGCGTGACACCATTGAGGCGGTCCAGCGATTGATAGTCATACTTACATTACACGGCGGAGATTTTGGCCCGTTTTGACTTAGCGAATAGTTGCATCCATACTTGTTGGGTATCATTGTAACCAGCGCATACTTACCTGTCAAAATAAACCTATATTTCCTTAAAATAACGTACTACTTTGTAATTAAATAAGATTAAAGACAGTTTTAATGTAATTTTTGGGTTTAGGGGTCAGAATCGGCCAAATTCGGCTATAGCGAAGACACTGCTATAGCAAAGTTCGATCCCAGAACCGTGACATTTCGCTATAATGAGACTCTGCTGTACTCTAAAATGATCAGAAGACAGAACACACACATCATTACTTTGTTGAAAGAACCTATTTTTCCATTAAATTTTTAAAGCAAACTTAACAACAGACACATTGTTAACACACTTTCTGAGTTTTTAGAGAGCAAAAATAGGCCACCTTCAATTTTACGAGAGCATCAATTTTATTTTAGCGTACAGTGATGCCTTGTAAATGTGAAACTCAATTCTGAGTAGTAACTATAGTAGTCAGTTAAAGAATATCTGGTTACGAATAACTGAAAAAAATCAATAATTGCCAATTACAATACATATGTATCCACACTGGTGAACCTCAAGAAACGTCTGTTTACAATTTGATGCACGCTCTTACAACAGCACATAACTAAATTGTGATGTAAATATTTTCTAATAAATATATCTACGTGACTTCCATATGTGATTTTAAGATTACTGAATTAAGAGTTTTTCTTTCTGAAACAATAAAAATTAAACAAACTTCAACCAGCTATTGAACATTTGTTTAACTTAAAATACAATTTTTTTTTTTTTCAATTTTTTTTTTTTTTAATTTTTTTTAATTTTTAGATGTTATTAATTTTATTTTATAATAGTGAGGTGAGTATTGTAACAATTTTTAAGATGTATTTCACTTATTAACAAATTTTGACAACTGAGGTTCTTATCAAAATCAAAATGAAAGTGCAGGAAATTTAATTTCAGTATACCCAACATTTGCACAACCTAAAAAACAGGAAAATGAAAAGAGAAAACACACCTGCATGCCAGTACGAAGACAACTGGTGAGGAGGTCCCTAGTTTTGGGATCGCCCTGTAAAGTATGAACCACAAACATCCTGGTGCGTTCTGACTGCACGGGAGACAGCATCCACACCAACAGGTTGCCTGCTTGAGTCCTCAGGGTGTCCCTCACTGCCCATAAAGGACTCTTCTTCTCTGAAACTGCCCCCACAGCCACCAGCAATGTGGACAGAAGTCTCCGTGAGAAGTTCTGCTCAATGGTGCTGATGGCAGGACACTTTCCATCCACAAGGGCTGCAAATTATAACCACAATGTCTTTAAAAAGACTGAATGGGCTAAATCTGTAGAGTTCAGTACACTTGTCAATAACTGTATGTATTTTATACTCAATACCGTTAATTACTTAACTACAGTAGAACTTTTCTCATAAAATTGTTCAGAAAAATTATTTCCTACACTAGAATCCCGATTTTACAAACCCTGGATTTTACTAAGGTAGCATTTTTACAAATATACTCTCAGGAACCAACAAAAAATTGCAAAAATTAAAATAATAAAAAAAAAAAATTTGGAGCTGTTGAAAAATTTGACGGCGCACGTTTGGGATTAACGTTCAGCCGGTAAACATATCTATTTATGTTACACAGTTTGTCTAACCCTCATTTCTTTATAATAAAGCAAAATCTTTCTCTTCGTAGATAACAAGACCATGACAGCTAGAGTTACATGCTTGTCTCACAGCCAGCGCAGATCACCCCTCTCCCCCCACATACCTTCCCAAATATCAGCATGGGAAACAACTTGCAAAGCGTTTCCCGGGAAGTGTCACTATATCCTCACCCCCTTGGCAGAAAAATATCTTGCAGACATCCAACCTGAAACACTCCCATTCCCCCTAGTCATTATCAGCTCACTTTCATGCGTATACTAATGCCAGCAAAGATAATCTCTACTACTGTGTTCCCAACAAGATTTTTCCTTAAGCCTCTACCAGCACCCAACCACTGAAAATGACAATTACATGTCTTGTATACTATTTTTTGAGTTTGGGGAGTTTTTAGTAGTTTACTCATATTTTAATGATAAGTTGTCTTACTTTCCCACAAAACGCTACGAAAATCGGGATCCCGATTGGATATACTTTGTGTAAAAAATTCAATTTTAAAATTTGCTAAAGCGGTGGGGGGCAAAATTGGCCTCAATTGATTTTGTGAAGGTAGTGATTTTACGAATGTCATAAATGGAACCATCAGTAGGCATTCGAAAATCGAAGGTCTCGCGTAAATATAGACTACTAATTAATGTAAATCATTCAATGCATTAATAGAAAAAATAAAATAAAACAGAGATAATGACTATTCAAAACAGAATGTGATGTACAGTACGAATTAGATCAGAAGTAAAATGTTTTTACACCATATAATTACTGTTTTGTGCACTGATTTCACAGCCGTAATTTAGTTATGTCTTGTACTGCAAAATTACATAAGAATTATTTGTTGTTTTCAAAATGCAGTAGCATACCTCAATCTAATGACAGCAGCAATCCAACATCAATCTCAGGAACCGTCGGATAAACATAAATTTTAATTTTTAAAAGATAAAAAAAATGTATGCAAAAAGTTGCAATTTATAGTCATTAAAAAAACATAATACAGATACCATTATTTAACAAGACGCAGCACTGAACTAAAGAAAAATTAGCAAAAAAAACTTTTTAATGTCTCTGGCTAAAACGCACTTAAAGTACGTGTCTACCTAGTCGTGCAGCACATGTCAGCAAAGTTAGACTGTGCCTGCAACACAAGTATATATGAGAAGTATGCTGCACTCTCACTTTCCTTCTCCCTTCCCGCTTCTGCAACCAATAAATAATCCTGACGGAAAACAAAAAGAAAACAAGATAAATATTAAAATATGTTTGCGACACATTTAAAAAAAATCATAGAAAATAACATCAAAAACTGATCAAAATATGCTCCTAAGTCCACGGAGATATAAAACTTCCAGGTAATTGTGACAAAATAAAGTCGAGAAAATTGAGATGGAATTCCGAGACGAAAATCGCTATAAAATTGATTAAATATATGTTCACATAAAGAAAACAATGAATTAAATAAAATAAGATCAAAAATTAATTACAAATGCACCCACGAACAACATGAGCCCACAAAAATTATGATAAAATTTTGCAAAAAAAATATTCATAAAAACTGATCAAAACAGGTTCACAGCACCATTAGGACAAAATAATTCTAGGTAATAAAACAATAAAGCTGATAAAAATAGGCTTACGAGTTCACAGCACTTAGGTAAATAATATCAAGAACATCACAATAAAATTATGCAGTAAAAATTGCATTACAAAATCAAAAACACCAAGATCACAGAAATAATATAATGCAAAGATTATCTGATTATACATGTGCTCATGTCAAGGACACAGTGCTAATCACTAATTGCAAAAATATATGTAGCACTATAGTTTTTTAGAGAAACATATACAAAGTGATAATTATTTTATATTACAATGTCAACACATTAAATAAAAATTTATTTGAATTACACCCAGTAACACACTGCCAAACACTAATCTCTGTCAGTAATTAAATTGGTACAGCATGCCGCACAGTAGTGAATTCAGACAAAGCCATGAAACTATCTCAGTGAGAGAGAGAAAGAGAGAAAGAATAAAAAGACAGATGGAGAAAGAGATGGAGAGAGAAAGAGATGGAGAGAGAAAGAGATGGAGAGAGAAAGAGTTTGAGAGAGAAAGAGAGAGAAAGATAGAGAAAGCGAGAGAAAGCGAGAGAAAGAGAGAGAAAGAGAGAGATAGAGAGAGAAAGATAGAGAAAGAGAGAGATATAGAGAGAAAGATAGAGAAAGAGAGAGATAGAGAGAGAAAGATAGAGAAAGAGAGAGATAGAGAAAGAGACAGATAGAGAGAGATAGAGAGTGTGTCTGTGTGTGTACAAGTGTGTGTGAGCATTTGTGTGTTTGTGTGTGTCACACAGGTATAAAATTATGTTTTCTTTTACTTTTAGGGACGCAAACATCTCGGTAGAACTTTATGTTGCTAATAACTGGATAAAACCAGTGAACGATAAATACAAACTGTAATCAAAATAGTACATACTTTACAAAACCTTTTTTAAACATTTTAGGAGTCAAAATAGGTTATTAGGTTCAAATTACACCAGCAATCTAATGACACAATTCTTGGGACCTTGGGATAATCTGTCATCTAACAACTACTGTACATAAAAATGTACATAGCATCACTGACAAAAAGAACGCAAAATATGTATTTAATTGAGAAAATCTGCAAGTAACTCACGTCACAGCAATCTAACCTACAATATTGCTTTGAATATGTGGATGACAAACCTCTATGTTGGGCATGTCTCCTACAATATGGGGGTACAGCAAACAATAGTACTACTGTAGTACTATTGTTTGTTGTTACCCCATATTGTAACAGAATACTTTTTTTTTTCATTGACCACTACAATAATTATTTGATGATGTTCCTGCTACAACTGTAGTGATGTTTACAAATACAGTAGTTGCCATTAACTTTACACAAAAAAAAACACTGATAATAAAGTTACGTAACATCTAACATCACAGTAAACCTTATAAATTTTTAAAGCAAGAAAAACTACTGTACATTAAACTCATACGAAATAGAATGAAAAAGCTTACGTTGCCCGAGATTCCCTCTAATTCGTAATTACTTCAGCAACTCACCTATGTTGATGACAAAATCCACTGCCTTCACAAGAACAGTTTTAAACCGCTCGTTCAACTCAGAGCGTGGCACATCTTTGTGGTTGTGAGGATTGCTGAGGTAACTCGAGTAGCTCCCAGACTGAGCCGAGAACACTGGCTTCTTGTAGGCAACAGACATACTGCTCAGCCTGTCATTGGGTGAATGTAGCGACAGTTCCTCGTAACTTGTTGACAAAACTGCAACAGTCAACATAACATGTAATTTTGCAGTACCACTTTCTACTTCCTTGAATAGTGTAAAAAGGGAAGACTTTCACAATGCCTGTGTTATTATATTTTGATACTATGAGATGTCTCAACAGAACATTGAAAATACCTATATTTTACACTTATTTAATGTATAAGTCACTTAAATAAACAGAAAGAAGCTTTCTCTAAACACAGAAGGAAACAAGACGGCAATCACCTGAAGCAAGGAAGACATTATTCCTGATCTTGGCATTTGGCTGATAGGTAACAGTTATTTTGTCCCACAGAATGTCTAGAGCACCTTCCAGAAGAGCGGACTGAGCATCACGGGAAACAGAGATGCAGCGAGACTCCAGGCCACATGACCCTCTCTCCCACTGCTCCACAAATGTCAGTTGTAGAAGAAGATCATTCAAAATCTATGAAAAAAAAAAATTGTATAAGTCTCAGTATTGTATCTCTTGTTGCTTTAGATCAGATATATTTCCAAACAAAGAAACCTGTAGAACCAACTAATTACTAAAAATAATATTCTTTGAAGTTTACATGTAGGATGAGGATGATGCACCAGCCACAGATTCAATGATGAGTTTTCTTTTTGTGTTGGGCTAGGAGCGGGGGTATATAGTCTGTCTCGCGTAAGAATTCCTTTTTTTGACAGTTCAAAGGATTAGCATGTGTGCAAATCTCAACAGAAAAATACTTTTAATTTTTTATAAACTTCACAGTTTGAGAGCCACCTGAGTGTGTTTGTTCAAATATCACTTAATGGCAGTGGAAAACACTGCTTATTTCATGGAAACAACTATAAAATTATGCCAGTACAACTGTCAAAAAATGGAATTCTTACATGAGATGGACTATAAGGTGCTAGGTACTAAGATAACATTTTAATTCTTAACAATGTGGGAACCACGGCGAAACGACACTTCTTTGGCGGGGTCATGTAATTATTCCATATTGTACATACAGTATTTCTTTTCTTTGGGGGGGGGGGGGGAAGGGGTGTTAAGAGGCAGCGATTGCTCCTTCCCACCTCAACCCAACCATTGATCTATCCCTGTGATGCACTGAATCTGTTACCTATATTTGCTTCACTCCTGACTCCAGGGACTATATAAGTAAGGACTCTTAAAAATGGTGACTCGCAAAATTCGTGAAATTTGGCTTGATTTAAAGTTTTCTGCAAATTTCTGCATAATTTTGTTAAAAGCAATATTTCACACAAATACAGATGCTTTGGTGAATGTTTTGTCACATATCAATTGAGGCACAACAACAAATTGTCTATATTTTTCTTTACGTATTTCTGGATTTGTTGATTATTTTTTCGCGGTAATTATATTAATCCATATGTGCCATTTTAATATATTTTAACCTATTTCCATTACCTATATTTAAAGGGTTTGAATATTGGATAGACTAACAAAAGTTTATTTTAAAAATTCACCACGTAATAAACTGAATGTTTACATTTTATGAATTGTGACCATAGATACAGTCGCGTAGATATATTCATTCCTCAATGTATTTTGCAGTTGAATCATATCAGTTCACGCACAGCCATGGTCACATGGTACTACGATCTCGATATATTGACATGATGGCGGCCGAGCAACAGCAGCAGCAGTAAAAGTTTGAAGTCTACCTAGTTGCAATCCCTACCTCTATGACTTAAAGCACGTTTGTTGTAATATGTTTAAATAGAGTTTCCATGAAATGTTTTCTGTTTTGGGGGTAAAGATAAGCCCAATCAATTTGGTTATAGCAAGAACATGGCTAAAGCGAGGACCGAACCTGGAACTCAGAGCTGCCAAACTCCAATCGCACCCATCATTAATGACAATAATATGAAAATAATATTAGTAAATCATGCGCGATAACATTTTTCTCCGAAATTATCATACACATAAAGTTTAATAGACAACAATATGCAATACATGAATAAGTCTGTTCAAATGAATCAATCATAAAAAAAAAAAAAAAACAATATAAATAAAATAACCATCTGAATAGGTATGTTATGAAATTCAATACATTTTTCTTGCTGAAACACTCCACTTGATCCACTTTTTTCACCTTTCTAGCAATACTAAATATTTAATCAGTAGCTTCAGTGGCTGATTTTAACTCCTTAACTGCGACATTCAACTATATTCAAATATACAAAATATTGCCTAGTTGCGACATTTGACTTTAGTTGAACACCAAATTAAATGACTCTGAAAATATAACGTATGTGGTTTTCTCGCTTAAAATAAACAAAAATAAATTATTTACAAAAAAAAAAAAACAGATTTTTAAAAAATTTTTTACACTTTCTTGGCATTGTTAAAATTTTTAATACACAGCGAAAGAGTTAAAATGAGACAACTATGGGATACATTATCATTACATTATTATCAGTACTCCCATTGGAAGCCAAAGAAAATATGTAGTCTACATAGCAAAGATCCAATAGTTTCACTTTTACAGAGTGGCCACTCATAGCAACAATGAACATTCCCTGATTTTTCCCTGATTTCCCTGATAGAAAACCAAAAATTCATCTGATTTTTACAAGTATGAAAACAACATTTCGACATTTTATTCAATACATTTTCCAATAAAGATAAATATTTTACGTCCTTTCTGACACTACAGTCAGTGAAGTTGACAAAAAATTGAGCAGAAATACTGTAACTACGAACTTGACAATGGAATATAATTACCCTACATAAGGGTAATTTTTTCAATAAAAATGTTATAATGCGCTCAAAACTCCATTATATTCATTCCTATGGTTTTTGTGGAAGCTCAAAAAGAACGAGGCAAGAAAATTCCCTGAAATGTCACAGATGAACCAAAAATTCCCTGACATTTCCCTGATATGTCGAGGTGATCACAACTTCCCTGATAATTCCAGGTTTTCCAGGTGGGTGGCCACCCTGTTTTAGTTTCACCAGCCATATTATGCAAATAACCAGAATGATCGGCTACAGTTATATTTAAATTATGTACAACCAGAAACCTTGTAAACAATAACTCAGCGTAAGTTACACTCGTTTCTTCGGATGTAGTAAAATTCAATAATACAGATTTATTGTTTGTCGTAGTTTTAAAACGTTCTGTGTGTTTCTTGGAATCAATATGCCATCTATGTCATCCCTTCCACACTGCGCAGTCGAAAAATCGTATGTGCTTACGTTACAAAATGTGTAACGATCGGTAACATTTGGAGAGGACAAGTGTGGACATTCTTTTGAACAGTTGGGCCGGGAGTTCTGCAGAATGGCATTACTTTATTTTTTAAATACTCTGTATTCTGTCAAGTGCTTCATTTCTACATGGCACTGAAGAATACAACGCAACCGAAACGTAAAAAATATTCACGCATCCATATTCACCAAGATTTTCACGTGTGTAGGCAAGACAAACACGCGTTTATGATAAAAATGGCTTACGAGACAGAAACAAAAACAATACAGGTTAGCCAACCTCATGTACCAAAATTATCGTGCCGTGCATAGTCAACAAACGAAAAGTCCGAGAACATGTACCAGTTTTACTGTATAACACACTCAATACCATCCCGTAACTATGTGAAACAATGAGAATTAGTTCACTGTTTTATCAGGACATGTGCACACTGACTATTTCAGTTCTTTGTGCAATCTAGTGAAGTTTACAAACTGTATTTTTGCAGAACACATACTAGAATCGCGAATTACCAGTTGCCGTTTATCACGACGCCTTGTTTCTGTAATAAATCAATGACATTTCATAATTCCAAAATTCGGTGATTGAATTCGTTATAATTACAGAAAATCTGTAATAGTTGGCAGCTCTGTGGAACTGTAACACCACATTAAAAAGTAACTGTACTGTAAATAGGGCTCAACTCATCTACAATTAGGTCAGTAGAATGGAACCATTGGCTCAGGTAAATAGAAAACTGGGAGGAAAAAGCCTATGAAATATATAAAGGAAGAAATCATACATTCACCTGAAGTAATCTCACAAGATCCTGGTAAACAAAAACTCACAATGCATGTAATTTGTATTGCTGTTATGCCACATCATTAAATTAAGAGAGAACAAGGGAAGGCGCAAACAAGGAAGAGAACGAAAATCTTAGATATTGTAGCTCTCAGATACTTAGAACATTCAGGAATTTTACAAATACTACATGTACACGCACAATTACTTACTTTGAAAATGAACATGCTGGAGTACATTTATGATTCTTAGTTTTTCTAAAAAGCATCGCAAACGTTATTTAACATTAAGTTAATGAAGTTACAGTACAACTCCTTTTTTTAACTTACATACCAAAATTTTACATGATTCCATTTATTACACATGTTTTCTCATGTGCTGTGCAAATCTCATATCGAACTGCTGTCCATTTTTTTACACTTTCCTACTCTTTACACTTTAGCAGGTACCTTGAGAAGTGTGAGAATATGACTTGGAGAACACAGTCTCACATGTACTGACTAACCTGCATGTGGTGGGCTTGAGGAGACAGCAGGACAACACCAGCTAGAGAAACGAGTGATACGTGGATGTCTCCAATTAAGTGGTCCTCCTCTGCTACGCTGCACAGGTCAGTAGGTGCCCAAGTGCCATGGGCCACTGCGACCAGTGTCTTCACCAGCACCTCCGTGAGTCCAGAGTCCAGCAGTGGCCTCAACGTGTTTGGCACCTCAACATACCAGCGTTCAAAACACTTACATGAATAGCTCTTAAACTGGAGAAAAACACACAATTTTACCCTTTTAGTTTATGTCTTTGGAAACATAGGTATAACATTTCACAACACACTATTACCTACTATGTCAAGATATGTACTGTATTTGTGTAAAATATGGACTGACCCAACCATCACCTTGGGCAAGTTGTATTGAAATTATTTTACGCAGTCTGTATCTTAAGCAACATTTACACATTCAAATAATCATAAACTATAATTTAAATTTGCAAATGATTAATCAAAACAACAGTTAGGCGAGGTGAGGGTGTTTCTCAAAGTTAACATTAACTAGAGGGTATGACAAACTACAATGTGGATCATATTCTCGTAAACCCTTCAGGAACACCTTATTTGTCCTTAGAGACCTAACAGATGCCTTACGTCCTACACAGGAGCTAATGGACACAACATGCACATCTATTCTCTGGCACAAACGGTTGGCCGACCACCCAGAACATGCAGTGTCGGCTGGCGTGTGTTGTGCTAATAACCTGTCTCCTTCTGCCTATTGTGGCACATAACTGAGTTCCGAGGACTGTGAACCTTCACGGCCAGTGGCACCTCACCTGGGCTGCACCAAAATGTGAAACCAAATTGTTAACGTAAGAAATCTCCACTGCTACAATAAAGCCAGACACATTTACGGCTCCTACACAAGAGACACATGAAAACAACAAATAAGCTAAAATAGTAATTTAACTTGCACGCTGCCATTCTCAGTTCCACATCTAACACTATTACCAAATAAGACATTTATAATTTTTTTTGTTAACAAATACAATTTAAAAAAATATGAATGACTGGGGACCCTTTTGTTCCTGCCCCCACGTGAATTTGCCCTCCTAGTCCCTGTTTTTCCCTTGTTGGTGGTCTTGTTTGAACTGATGCTAACTGATTTTAAATAATTTTCTCACGTGCTCAATTTAATTTTACTTCAGTTATGTAATATATTGCTTGTGTTATTTCTTTGTAATTAAATAAATTTTTTAAAAATATGTATGTCAACAGCAGCAAATCTGTAATTATTAAAAGTTAACAACATATTTTTACGTTTTAGTCAGAAAAATGGTTCTGTGCAATAGTTTATTTCAGTAATTATATTTTTTGTTGTATATCGACAGGTCTGGACACTGACCAAGGAGCATATAAAGGACAGAGTCGGCACTCCCAGGTTAAGCCTCGCGTCTTATTTTCAGGGCCGTTTTGGCCTCACTAACGATTATATGTTGCCAACCACGCAGCTTGAAATCGTACGAGGAATCACATGCTTAATTTACTATTTACTTTTTGAAGTGTTAGCATATAATGCCTAGAAAACACTATTTTATAGTTATTTTCTGTGTGTATACTAATTGTTTACTTCCTTTATTTATGACTATTTTCAGTAAATTGAATTTTCAAAAGAATTTTGTTTTGTCCCTACAAATTACCACCGTTAACAGCGTCATGTTGCTGTTTTAAATATTTTATAATGCATGATTAAACACTTCTTGAGATATGTTCGTGTATGTAAGAGTATATTTACAAAACTTATTTGTACACATCAAAAGTGGCATGAGTTTGTAAAAATAATTTTGTGGGAAATGTTTTGGTTAGGGTATTCGCAACAAGGCACTCAACATTTTATTACACATATTATTTGTATTGCAAATCCAACACTACACACTTACAAAGCAATAAGTGACTATCTAAATTTATAAAACACTAAAAACTCGCCTTCAAATAATATGTTTTAGTAATTATAAACTAGAAAACACAGCATTTCACACAACCAACACGTGGTAACGATCAAATATAATAGAATCGAAACTACCAGGCTCACAAACCGCATGCAGCAAAATGTTTTATTGTATTACATGTTTAAACGGAAACTGTTTGTTATCTTATAATCCCTATAATTTAGTCTTAAATGTGTGCAACTAACACAATCGTGCACATGAATTGAGTAAATATTACCGAAAAAGTGATTTCAATCCATTTTGTTGTATTTTTCAGAGCCATACCAATGTTGGTAACAAACAATCGTTAGTGCTCAATAAGGAGATCGTAGGCCCTATCTAGTGTCCGACCCCTGACACTGACATAAGAAGTTACCCCCTTCGTCCAAGAATTTAGTTTCTGAAATAACAGACAGAGTCATTTGTACAGCAGTGATCCTTTAAATTTGCAATAGCAAAAAAGAAGTGAAAAGGTTTGAGTATGATCATGAAAAAGTTGCCCCACAGTACTTTTCCCTTGCGGTGACATCAGGGGGCGTGTACTTCGTTCATCCATAGAGGCAATGCGCCCACGGCACTTCAAATTTCAGGAGAGAAAATTTTTATTTTCAACCACAATCTCTTCGAAAATACATTCTATATTTCCATTATACCTAAACTGTATATATAGTGAAACCTTGTTGCATCGTTCCCGTTTCTTTCATTTTTCCGGATCCATTGATTGATTTTCATGGTCCCAACAAATTGCCTATGTAAACAATGTTAAATAAACCCACATGGATTGTTCATATATGCATAAATTTCCCGCATTGACTGTTCAGACATTATCGCCAACAACAAAAATAAAGTTAACTTACATTTTACGTTTCCATACCACGCTCGTATACACTTCTCGAAACAAACCGGTATAAAAAACATATCATAACAGCACAAGGCTATCATGTACAGTTGTCAAAAATATGGACGAATGTAATATGCTTGGTTTGTTTTGACTATAAATTTCACAGTTATTGTTTCAAATAAGTTTGGCAATCGTTCATCTTATTTTAAGAAACGTTTTACATACTGTAGTTTGTGTGTATAAACATAAACTTTGCCTTATTTTCGTTAAACGAACAACTAACATGTTGCCACCAACAGAAAAACTTATTTTTTTATAGAGGATTTTTTTTTTTTTTTTTTTTTTTTTTTTTTTTTTTTTTTTTTTTTTTTTTTTTTTTTTTTTTTTTTTTTTTTTTTTTTCCCAGTTAATATCCTAATTATTTTCAATATATTTCAAACACGCATTGTGTACAAATTCATTTTGTCCTATTGTAAATGTGTGCTTTTGTTATCACATTTCAATAAAGTGTGAATAAATTGCAGCAAAGTCAAGAATTTTGGGAAATTTCTTCCGCCATTTTGTGCACTTCCAAGTAAAGCCAAAGGCAGCCAAGCGCAAGCGCACGAGTCGGAGAGGTTACGTTTCGCCTTGTAAATATGTATATTGTTCTTGTTACGTTTTCCGTTTAGATAGCAACAGTTTTGAGAATTTTGTTAACAAGTGGAGTACACTATTTTTATTTTAAGACCTGTGAAATGTATTTATAAATTATTGCTGCAACAATGTCACTGCCATCAAAATCTGTTCGCTCACTTGAATAATGCGTTGAAATAATAAAGGAGGTAGAGAAATGTCCCGGTGAAAAGCATGCTGACATCGCCAAATGTCTCGGATTGCCACCTTTGACGTTAAACTATATCGTCTGTTATATAAATTAGCTACGACCATAATCAATACACACATATTTCAAGTGCAAATTTTCACGTGATGGAAATATTAAAAATAATTTTTGAAGTTATGTTTTTAGTTTTTTCTTAAGTGGGAAGGGGGGGAGGGGTTGTGTGTTTCCCGCATGTTCCGTTTTCTCGCATGCGTCGTTTTTTCTCACTGGTCCCTTGAAAAACTATGGATAGAGGTTTCACTGTATATCAAAACAAAACACACTCCATATTTTTTTCACTTCTAATATATAACCAAATAACCATTACTAAGAGACAGTTTTGCCAACAGAATAAAGTAAGATGAACATGATTATCTACGTAATAAGACGGAAGACATACAGTAAAAGAAAATTTTGAAGATTTCACTAACAAACACATACAAGAAAAAAATATACTTACATACACATGAATAAACTAGATACTGCAGGGAATTCAGAGCTATAACACTATAATTTGTCATATGAAGGTTCATTATTAATAAACGATATGTGACAGTGTGTATGTTTGTTGTTCTCGTTAAATAAATTTTTCAGTTTGTGATATGATTAAAGGTTAGGTCTGCCAACAAAAATACGCACGTGTTAAATAATAAGTGACTACATTAAGAAAATAGATTTGTCTGCATCACAGTGAAGAAAATTGGAACGTTGTAGTTACAATAGGGGTGGGCGAAGCTTCGAAATTTCGAAGCCGAATCGAATATTTTCATTATTCGATATCATATTCGAAATAAAATTTTTACTTCTAACTTCGAAAATATTACTACAATTTTCTGGTGGTTATAAGTCATCTTAAAAATTGTTGTTATTTGGCCAAAACTTGAAGATGGTGTCGAATTCAACGTTATTATAAACGTTCAAAGATTTTATTTGAAACTAACCACACACATTGGCTAGTGGACCATGAAAACATAACCTTAATAGCGTACATACAAAGCAGCCAAAACGGCCGAAACTAAACCGTCAACAATTAATTTCATTCAAACAATAGGGAAACCACATCTTTAAATAATTTTTGTTTAGAGCCCAAGATGTTTAATCTTCGAAACTTTCGTTAAACGCTGCTAATTTTTGTAGCAACAACATCTGCTATATCAATTTGTGCCTAAACACAACTTACAGTGATTATTGTAGATTACGCAGCAGAATATTTTTTAACTAAATGGTCGTGAAATTGCATTCAATGCGATGCAAGCCATATCGATGAAATTAGAAAGGAAACAAATAGCCTAGGCAGTGTCTATTGTTTACATGTTTACGTCAAGTGCGCCATTTTGAGTGGCCTCAGTCGCAAGCCATACAGCCAACAGCCACAGTGTCATAGCACATGCACTAAGGAAACTGACCGGTGCAATGCATAATTATTTATGCACTTCAAAGTACTAATAATTTAAATTTACGCAACACGAGAGGCGGATCAGTTAAAAACAAATGTAATGCTGCTGGCCCACTGACATTTTTGCAAGTGAAGTTGTGTGTCGATCATGTAATGACCATGGCCATATTGCGACCACGTTCAGAGATGCGGTATTCAGACGAAATCAGTACGCACTTACGGAAACTACTTCGGATCTACGCGATAGAGAGTAAATCGGTCGGAAACGTCATGCGTTGATTGGAGCAGTGTAGATAGCAGCAAGCAGACGATACAAAGGAAAGCGCGCGTAAAACGTAAACAAACACTCCCGCATGGTAAATAATAGAAAATATATTATAAGGTAGTTTGAATGCATGTTCACGGAAAATACGATGTCGGATCGTATTATTTTTATTGAAAAAGAAGTCTGGAGCAGTTTATCAAGTAAAAATATTGCCCGAGTACGTAATTCAGGTATGGAATAAATTGTTATTACTTGTACGCAATTTTAATGCTACATACGTATATTATACCAGCACAAAAGGATAACGTGACCAATGCTACCCAACAGGAATATTCCAGGTAGGTTTCCATAAGCGCCTCGTGAATACAAAGTAACGAATGTCACTACGTAGAAGTAGACAACCTGGAAAACTTTTTGCAATTTTCTAAAATCAACTAATGGAAGCACTTCAGATATGAATACTGGGCCACCTGCCAAAAAATCCATGAGCACTATTTGATTATTTTTTTTACTAAAAGTGTCAGCGGTGATAAAGCAACATGCAAAACATTCCAAAAAATATTCAAAATTCCAACAGATGCTTCATAAAGTAATTAAAAAAAAATACGATTTTAGGGTCTGTTAAGTTTTATAAAACCAACATTTTTTGGGATTTTGTGATTCTTTTAGGTACCATTACAACACTACAGAATCATCTGAAACAACATCCTGAGCAATTACATATAATAATTCCACTAAAAACATTTTTTTTTTGCAAATCACTACAAAATTCTCATGTTTTACCCAATTTATAATTAGCCTTCAAGGTAAGTTCCTAACAGTGTAAATTATTTTGCATTGTATATTTGTTAAAAAAAAAATTCAATTTACTTGATATTCTATTTGATATTCGATTCGAATTCGTGAATATTTCAACATATTCGCTTCGAATTCGCTTCGAAATGAAATTTTCATATTCGCCCACCCCCAAGTTACAATGTGAATTTTTAAAGTAATGGAGGTTAGGCATGTAAAAATGAATTAGTGTACTGCAACCAAAACTAATACCAGTATGCACAGGTGAAGACACTGTGGAACTTGCTTTCATGACAGGTCAAGCTTTTGCATAGTTTAGATACAAATTATTAAGTTGGATTCCGTATTTGGTTTTGAATGTTTTTATTCTAAGGGATAATTTGCAGTAATAGTAAAATATTCTCCTTATCAAAGCGCAAATTTAAGGGGTCGTCATACATTTCAGGTAGTCATATTCTGACGAATATGGTATGTAATACGGTAAGCTAAATGGGGTTTTGAGCTTTCCTTTAATTTATATTTTACCACTATGTATTTACACTTTTTCACAGTGTCACCCTGAAAAGTATAAATGAGGGGTATCACTGTCTCTCTTTGTGGTATTCTTTTACATACACAGTAATTTAAACTTTGAAATACTGTAATTAATTATTAAAGCACAGTACAGTGTTTGGCCTCATCAAGAACCCTCCTCCACATACATTTTACCCATATCATCATCTCTAACACAAAGCACGTGAAGATCCTTAGCCAAAAACCAACTGAAAAATGTTAGGCCAAGTAAGTAAGAAAAAGTAGTAAGTACAATTCAATTTATACGGTTATGCAAATGTGGCTTTTTTTTAATGAAACTAAAACGAAAATACCTATCACTGAATTTCACGAAATAAAAATGAAAATTAATTTTGTGAGAGCTTGACCTTAATGAAAGTTAAACAAGAGTTTTATAATGTTGAAAATGACTTCATTGTGTATTTATTAAACTCAGACAGACACATTATCAGCTACATTGTGTTGTACCATTTGTGGCTGTAATGAATAAGAGTAGTTTTGAAATATTCCTTCTAAGCAGACATGTAAGTTCAGATTATTCAATCTTGTTTTGTTATAAAGAAATATCACACAACCCTATCAGTTTACATACCAGACTGGCAACCACATGATATGGAAAAGTACACCGAGGTTAAAATGTGTGCACACCTGGGCGACAACTTCACGGAGGAACACAATCATGTTGTGGGTGAGAGCTACATCATGGACAGCCCGCGGCAGAAGTGCCAGAAGAGGTGGGAAGCTACTGAGCTGTAGAAAGGAGGGTTCCATGAGGTACGGGGCAGTCTCCAGCTGGTCTTCCAAGGATATGTGGCAGCGAGTCACCAGGCACACGCAGGCCTCCACCAGGTCTAAAGTGGCAGGGTACATGGACAGCTGATTGGCCAGTTGATGGAAGCCCTTCATCTTTACAAACTTGTTCACTTCCTCGTCTGTCGAGCGCTGCAGGTAAGCATTCAGCACCTGTCCATACAATTACACTATACTCACACAACTATCCACAGTCATGATATAAGAGATAGTAAAAATAAAGAAAAAAGTAATTAAAATAGTAATATAAAACAAAAAACCATTACCGATACTGCTTAACATCAAATCATTTTTTTTAACCAATAACTTGACCATAAAATATGATTTTTATGTTGTGAATTGTACAAGTACATATTTAGCAACTTGAGACCTTTTGTTAAGACAGCAAATGCCAAAACATATTGGATAGATGGTAGGCAGCCATTGGGGTGGTAAAAATGTTTCTATTTTGAGTATAAACAACCTGAAAAAGTTTTCACAGAACTTCTTGTATTTTTGTAAACACCTGTTAATACAAGCCTCATTATTACAAACTGCACAATTTTCGGTCCCCTCAGGTTTGTATCACAGAGGTTTGACGGGTTATTTTTGTGTGCTGATTCTACAGGAAAAGAAAACTAATTTAGTTTCCTGGAGTGTAGTAATACCGTATTTGCAGGCATATAAGACCACTAATTTTACATATTTTTGGCCTTCAAAAATTGTTACTAGTCTTATACAAAGGTGCAAAAATTTTTGGTAACCTAAAAATCGCTTGAACGCTAAGCTGTAAGCTGTGGAGCTGTATGATGTTTCAAGGAATTGCATTTTTCGTCACAAAAGTAAATCAGTTCCCCGTTTTTTTAATAAAATTTACGGTACGAAATATTGATGAGCATCATTCATAATAGTGATCGATGTAACTGGAGCACGTGCTGAGATACTTTGGCTCGCCAGCCTACAACTCTCGAGCGGAGAAAACGAGGTTCTAGGTCCGCATGCTTACATCCTTTGTCTTGCATGCACACAACTCTCGGGCAGAAAAAACGAGGATCTAGGTACCGTACATACATTCATGAGTCTACCATCTAGTGCTAGGCTGGCAGACAACAGCGTGCAGGAATGCAATGACCTCGCAAGCAGCTGTTGTAGCTCGGCGTTGCCCTGTAGCACGTGGCATGCCTCAGTCCGGCGTTGCCAAGTCGTGCACAGCTGTCAGCAACTGATGATGTCTCCGGCAGCCGCCGTGCATTTCCTTGGCTCTTGGACGCCCGGAAGGCAGTAGTAGCCAATGTTATTCATTTATGTGTCTACTGTGATGGTAATAAATGCATTGAAAATATTTAACCTAAATTTTTAATGTTTCTGGCAAAGGAAAAAATTTTTTTGTCAGGAATTTCAGAATTAGTAATTTACTTTTTTTCAAGATTTTGTACCTTCAAAACCATGACTCGTCTTATATGCGGGGTCGTCCTATATGCCAACAAATACGGTAATTACCTATTATATTGTTAAGTTCACATTGAATCTGAAACATTAATCAGACCTCTACGTTTCTTCATGCTTCCTTTTTAAAAAAATTAATAGACAAGCGATGAAACAATAAATGAAACAGTTAGAATGTGTTGCATCTCCAGCACCGGTCATCCTGATTTCGGTTTTCCACAGTTTTCCAAAATCACTACAGGCAATTGCTGGGATCGTTCATCAAAACAAACCCTGGCCTACTCCTTACCACCTTCCCCTGTGTACCTTGTGCTGTTTCAGGGCACGTAAAACATCCAAATAAATGAATGAACAATTAGTTTTGAACACAAAACAAGACAATAACTAAAAAAAATTACTCATATTTTGTTACTTTACATAATCACAGTTGGCACACACAAGTATCTTATTGGAAACCTTTTAGAGCAGCACAATAATAGTGGTCTTTCAAAAATCACGAACCAAAATGACTGATGCACACCTTTGCTGCTGCACACGCCCCGTATTGTTTCTAGGGCATAAATTTGTCAAAACGGTACTGTAAAGCTTGACTATTTTGTGGAATTAAAAATTTCTCATTATTGTATTTGAAGTTTGTACAAATGCTCAAAGACAGATGTAAACTTGAGTCAACCAATATATTTTAGCACATACAGTAGTAACAGGCATCCTTGCAATTCATTTTGATTAAATGTAATGTTCATTGTAAATAATGCAAAATGTGATAGAATTGTGTACAGAGTCAGTTGACATTTCATTCTAATCACAATTATGTGTTTAATCTTGCTCAATCATAGTAATTTAATTTCATTTATTTTAAATTTAGTTTTGTATACTGGCCGGAGGCAAAGGGTTTCAGAGAAGTATTTTGAATTGTGTCACGGCTATTTAACCCTTCACGCCAACAAAAAGTCAAAGCTGGAAATGTAGGACGAAAGCTAGCCCACAGCCTTGAATTTGTGTGGGAACCAAGGCTCAAGGGGCGAGAAGTAGGTCAGCTCAGGGGGCGTGGCTTCGCTTACCCCCTGCAGTAAAATTTAATATTAACTTTATTATTCGTTAGCATAGATAGTTCAAATTTTTGTATATAGTAAGTTGGTGTGTATGTTAATGTCAAGCTGTATGAATTTTGAAAATATGTATTAAAACAGTGCAGATTAAATACCATGTTTAGTTATGTCAGTCGTCCACAGAGCCTGTGATTGGCTGGGAGTAAAAGGGGGTAGTTTTAAGGAAAAGTGCCGCGAGAGCGTCGGTTAGGTTTGTTTCGAGGACTCTTGCCAAGGACACCACGAGAGGTGGTCGTGTCCCGAGCCGCGGGAATTCGCGGGGTCCCCATATATGATAAGACTTTGGCAGCGAACACCAACAGAGGTGGTTGTGTACCTTGCCGCGGATATTTGCGGACTATATTTGCGAGACTAGCTGTTCGGACACCACGAGAGGTGGTTGTGTCTGGAGTCGGAATTTGCAGGGGTCCACATATTCGTTTGTGGGACTCTTGTCGCGGGCACCACGAGGCGTGGTTGTGCCCCTAGCTCGGGTATTCGCGTTGTCCACTGATTATTTTTGGAGACTAGTTGTGGCCGGCACGAGAGGTG
This sequence comes from Medauroidea extradentata, assembly GCA_003012365.1. Lineage (NCBI taxonomy): Eukaryota > Metazoa > Arthropoda > Insecta > Phasmatodea > Phasmatidae > Medauroidea > Medauroidea extradentata. The sequence continues at coordinate 7,482 of PNEQ01040625.1, read as the reverse complement.
GACAGGCCCTAGATTCACGAGAATCCGCCTTTAAGATTTGCAGTGTTTTTAGACGTCACCAAGGTTGCACGCTCGTGGGACCGACTATAGCTAAATACGGGATTCTGAAGTATTCAGAAAAGAAATTCATGCTTATTATTTCGCTACTATTAACATTAACACCTCCTGGAACAGTGATTAAAATAAAGCTTATATTTTCTCTTCAAAATAACCGAGAAAGGTTATACAGTATGACATTTCTGATGAACAGCAGTATAGGTAATAAGAATTCTACAATATTTGTTGTAGGTACAATTAACCATGATGTACTCTCACCAAGAAAACAAAATATGGTCACCAAAACCAACATTAAAAATATGGCAGTGAGTATACTGTAGAACCGCAATTTTACGAGGCCTTACGGTAATCTCGTAAAATTGCTGTCTCATACAGCAGTGCTCGTAAAATGGAGGTTGGGGCTCACAGTACGTACTTATAAATGACCTCATAAAATTGCTACCTTGTAAAATTAGGTACTCATTAAATTTGGTATCTATTGTACTACAACATATTTGGCACAAACAATTTGTAGTTAGTCATTATTACTGTGGTGGAATGTTGTTCCCAAATCCAGTAATTAAAAATTCAATTTCCTTATTTTATTAAACCTTTTATTCGTGTTCTTTTTGCATTCATCTTCACTATTTATAATGTAAAAACTTCCATGAAACAAAAAACCAGTGAAAATATTTCATCACTCTCAAAACTTAATATCTTTGGCCACAATAAAATACAGTTTTTAATCATGAATGTTAGGGAGTGCTCTGTTTAAAGTGAACTAACTATACAGTAAAACCTTGTTAAGACGATTTTGAAGGGAATCTAATCACAAACTTCTTAGTTGGAAAAACATTTTAACTGGGAAAACTGATTTTAAACCTCAAGCCTGGAAATTTTTCGTTACCAAGAACCAATGATGCAACATCAGAATAGGTTTAGTCAAAATACATATCACTTTTATTACTGAAAAAGTTAGTTATCATGTCAGATATATTCATTCGAAATGCTATAAATCTGAAAACATTATCAGCGTACTAGAGAACAAATCAACAAAATAATATACACATGAAAAACAAACATATAATCTCTAAGTAACAAAGCATAGAATATAATAATTACAACACACAAACACACAACAATTTAAAATCTATTGTAGTAAACAAACCTGACTGTAATAAACAAACCTTCTTTCTGCATTTAATTGAAATATCAAATCAAATTAAACAAAACCGGCTAGCATTACTTTGTAACAAAAAATCATACTTTTTTCCTGTCTACAGTTTTTTTTAGCCTGTAAAAGAACATAACTTTCCAAGTTCCACAAGCTGCTCCAAACATTGCTTAGAACATCTGGCGTACAGGAAAAAAGTACTTCAAACTGTACACATATTCTGTCGCATCCGAGCATGATGGCTTAGGTGTGGCAGCTGCGTCATCTTCACATTCCTGTTTCTGTTCAGCTCATAGCTCCTCTATGACCTGACATGCACTTGTTTCATGTTTGCACGCTGTCATCAACACTTACATAGCTCTCAAAATTACGAGAAACACTCAAAGTGGGCTCAATAGTGTTCCAAGTAGTCCTAGGCATGGCACTGCTTCTTCAAAACATCAGGAACAACGGCTAGTGCTTCATCTTCAATGAACCCTGCCTTCTTGAAACAGTTCTTGATTGTGGTATCTACGACGGATACCATGAAGCTGCAAGTAGGGGCACTGCATCAAGAATATTAAGTTTGTGTGCCAGGTACCCAGGTTTCATCCTTTGGATTACTCTGCACATAAGACGTTTTCTGAACATCTGCTTCCGCACCTTGATTACACACTGGTCCATTGGTTGAAGAACCGACGTGGAATTGGGAGCCCGAAACTGAAGGGTAATTTTTTTTAAGTTTGCAATAGTTTTTAGATGGGCTGGGCAGTGATCAAGGAAAACTAAATCTTCCTGTTATTGCATCCAATTTTAGCATCAAGGGAGTGCAAATACTGCTCAAAAATACTGCAGGTCCTCCAAGCAGGGCAAGGATTTTATATTTTTGAAATACCTGGTTTCTTAGGTTTGCCAATGACAAGCAATGGCAGCTTTTCTGACCCATCCATACTTGCTCCAGCCAGAACAGTAAGACGCTCTTTGCTCAGTTTAACCCCGTGACAATTTTATCCTTTCATTGTAAGTGTTCTGTCTAGCAGCATGTTGAAGTAAAGTCCAAACTCATCAATATTTCAATATTAAAAACGTGTTTAGGGCTGTACTCTGAAATAAGTGGAGGCAATAAAGAAATCCAGGAGTCAGTTGACGCTTTATCTACACTCGCAGATTCCTCACTAACACATTTATACACAATTTCATACCTGTTTTTGAAGCGATCAATCTAGCTGTTTTAAACTTGGAAATCGATTCCAAGACGAACTGCAATTTGTTCTGCTTTATACTTCACAATACTGCCATTCAGTGGTATGTTCTGGACACGCTGCTGCTTAAACCATTCAAGGAATGCTTTTCCAACATCTTCATATCTCCCCAACTTTCAATTCATGCAACTAAAATACGTGTTATCAGCTTCAGGTAAAATTTCTTCCCATTTTGAAACAACTGAATTGAACATTGATGCCGGCAGTCTAAAATCCTTAGCAACGCGGACACGGGAGGCTGAAGGAATGGAATCAATTTTTTGAATTATTGTGAGTTTTTCCGAACAGTTATAGCTCTCCGTTTTATCTTTGTTAGACTCAACTTTGCATTACGCACAATCAATATCGTACTTCTGGAACTTGAATACGTTTAATTAATAAATGTTTTAAATTGTTCAAGAGAAGTGTGTTCTATGCATCACACAGGATTTGTACTGTTGCCGTTATAGGTGCATGTTATTTTATTGAGTCGCAAGTACAATTTAATGTAAGAACTAAAGAAAACATACGGGAACGTGGGGAAAAAAAATATTTTTTTTTTTTTTGCTTTTAATGCGCACTCATTTAGTAAGAAATGTTTCTACGTCTTATTTTTACTGACGCAAGAAACGGAACACAATGGTGGATTATATAGATTCGTGTTAAGCTCATACATAGACCATCCCGAGTGTACCCGTTCGCTAACGTCTGTGGAACGCTACATCTCACATCAGTTATCTACGATGGCATTGCAAAAAGAAATACAGTACTGTTCTTACAGTTTCTTTTCATTTTGTTTAGTACAGAAAATCACAAACCATATTTATTGAAAAATTCCGTTTTCTTACTAAAGTTGACCGTATTACATGGGAAACCAGACACGTGGCATATTGTAAAATGTGAGAAAATTTAACATAGGCCTTATTACGAAAGTGATGGGACCAAACGAACCCAACGACTTAGCTTGGAATACATATCTCATAGGAACGTCTTAAGCAAGTTTTACTGTTAATTTTTGAGTGATGCAAGCAAGGTCGTTCATCCAAATTAAATCTGCAACTTTTCAAAATTGGATGTGTATCATTTTAAATATGAAACAGTTGTTTGTTCTCATATTCAATTCTACAATCCGACATCACACTAAATGTAACCACGGCATAGAATAATCATTTTGTGTTGGAAATTATTACTTTAAATTAAACTTACAACTACAAACATTACTCATGTACACAAATGAAAATTCATTATCAAGCAGTAGTGAATCAAAAGTAAAATATTTTGTCTCTTAAAACTTGAAATTAATATAACATATAGGACATGTTGCTAGGAGGTACTAGATATCAATACCAACTTGTTTTTTACAACACAAAATCTGTGTCATTGAGCATTAACCAGCATATCAAAAATTATAATACTTGAACAGAAACAAATATACAATTAAAGAAACCCTTGTAATTCTTTGTCCCTAGGACAAGCACATGAAAGTTTTTGCACAACTACAGGGATAAACAAAAAAATAATGACCTTGACGACAGCGGTACGAACACGGGGATCAGCATGGTTGGCCATGACTAGAAGTGCCTCTGCTCGAACAACGTGGTTCAGCACTTGGTTGGCCATGTTGTCCGGAAGCACCAAGAGGGTGTCACGCAACAGCATCAGAAGCCCTTCCACGACCAGGCATTGAGAACTGCCTGCGACCCACTTCTCCTGCTCACAGGATGCTGGCAAGTCCATGCTCTAGGAAAACACAACACACCAACCAATCTACAGTACTTGAATCTCAAATTTACACTCCTGGATACCTGAGATTAAGATTATGTACACACATACTGTAACACTACACACTATACAAAAAACTAGATGTAACTAGATGTGGTAACTTAAGACATCAGTAAATTTAACATGAAGATGGAGTAAAATAGTTGGGAATAACCATTACAAGAAAACGCTTGTGGAATTTCAGGACTGGCTGGATAAACAAAGGAAAAGAAGGGGACATGTAAAGCCAATTTCAGCATACATATTGTAACATTTTAAGCTGATTTCTCAATTGGTACACATTTATGCAAAATTTAAACTAAACCCATTAACAGTGTAGATTGAACATAAGTATATCAACTATCCACTTCATCCACAACCACCATAACAATCTGTATAAATACTGATTACCAAAGAAAATATCCAATATCAGTGATTCTTTGAAATTAAGTTATTTGCAATACAGTATTTTTAACCACCTTCCATAGAATGGTACACACATTAGTGATACAATGTAAAATCAGAGAAACTGTTAAACGTGAACAGTGGAATTTTAAAAAAAATTCATTTCTAAAGAAATAAAAGCAATATAACAATGTATAGACTATAATTGTGGATTATACACAGTGTATAATTCCATGGAATCATCTCGCACGAATATTGGGGATAATTTGGGAGTTTAATGTACCGTATTAATGTAGTCAAGCCTTACTACAATGACAAGTCATGGTTGCAGAGAAATTTGTAGCAGTTACTGAAACTTCCTACTTCAACCCCTTTCATTTTTTTTGTATGAAACTGTGACTGGCATAAAACAGGAACATTTTAAAAATTAAATACAGTATATACTCGTGTATAGTGCACAACATGATTTTTGCAACAAGTTAGGGAAAAAAATGTTTAGTGCCTTGCTAGTATGTAAAAAAAAACACGGGAGAATGAGCCGAGAGAGCTGAAGAAACAGCACTACGAACGCTACGATAGAATGGTCAAGGAAGGAGGGGGGGAGAAAGGAAACATGGCTGGCAACATATGAAAGAGAGAGGAAAGATAAAGAGTGAGAAGACAGAGAAGGGGGTGGCTTGTCTCTCTGCCAAGGTCACTTGCTGCCTGCCAGCCCTCGCCTCGCGCACGTGTGTGTGCCTGAACAACATTCCCTCTCTCTCTTGCTCTGCTGTGCCAGCTGCTTCCAGCATGTCCCCCCTCCTAGCCCATGCCCCTGAGATACCATAACCCATAAGATAGCAAGCTTGCCTTTTTTATCTCTCATTGTGTGTTTGGAGGGAAAAAATAATGACACTCTTTCTTTCTTCCTTTCTTTCCCATGGAAAGATGGCTGGTCACGAGCCAGGCGGCAAGTGTCTTTCCTGGGTGGGGGATGGGGAAGGGAGAAAAAAAAAGAGAATAATGACGCCCATTATCTTTCTTTCTTACCCCATGGAACAATAGCCAATAATGACATGTCAAAATTAACTTATCGGATTGCTTCCGCCCGCCACCCTCGAAGTTTCATTTCTGCCACATCAAATTGCTGACCCTTTGTAACCAACAGTTTAAAAGTAGTACCTGTGTAAAGGCTAGTAAACTTCTGTCCATCATCAGACAAGTTTTTAACCCTCGCACTGCGTAAACACTGTGGAACACTTTGGACAGGACGGATAAGGACAAACAAAAAAATTAGGGTTTTAGCAGGACGGTTACAACAGAGTGAGTGAGAGATTTTGGTCAGCGCTTGACATAGAGGTTTTCAGCGCAGGTGAGGGACGACATGAAATGAGTATGGAGTAGCGCCGGAAAGATAAGGGCGGGAGAAACGGGAGATCCCCGAGAAAACCTGCCAACCAAGGTTACAACACAGCAAAGGAGGAGGGAAAGGGGGTGGAGGGGAAAAGGGGAGAAAAAGAAAAGGAAGAGGAGTAATGAATGGAAGAACATGGCCGTGAAAACATTCTCTCTCTGCCTCCCACTTTTGACACCCATCAATTTACGGCTTTAACTTCGCCTTCTCACCCACCTCCCTTCCCCTCGCCTCAACTCAACGGACCACTGGCCTTTCATGTATTTTTTCTATTTTCGGTGTATAGTACGCACTCCTGAATTTTATCTGTTGTTTTGGAATAAAAGAGTGCGCTATACACGAGTAAATACAATAGATACTAATGCGTGTGTGTTCAATGCTAGAAATAGGTAACGACGTTCATTTGTTGTGCACAAGACTACAAGTTCAGACTAATCTCAAGAAAAGATCTCTCACATCAAACACTACTGAACAAAAATATGTGAGGAGAGGTCTGACAACTGCAGCAGTGGAAGTTTGGCTGTTTACGTTATACGATTCTCGAGTCTAAATATGATTTTCTTTATACATTGGTCATTTGTTTTTCTAAACTTTCCTCTGTGATCTCAGAAGAATTAAATTTAAGGGCCATAATCCTTATAAAACCCACAACCCACGTTTGTGATTTTTTTTTATAAATACGTGACCTAAACACTAGTTCTACCAATCAAAATTAAAGCCAATTTTAATCATGTGTGGCATACAAAAGAATTAATAAAACGTTAAACATTATTTTCAAACAAAGCCATGTTATAGAATAAAATTATGTCCTGCGGCGTTGCATACGGTAGGTTAAAAAATTATTTTAAATAGCCATTAATCATAAAGAAAAACAACAGTCCCCAAAAATTGCATTAAAATGGTTTTTAATTTTATTTAATTACAAAGTAGTATGCTATTTTAAGAAAACACAGGTTTATTTTAACATGTAAGTATGCGCTGGTTATAGTGATACCCAACAAGTATGGGTGCAACTATTCGTTAAGTCAAAAAAGGCCAAAATCTCAGCCGTGTCATGTAAGTATGGCTATCGCTGGTCCGCCTCAACGGTGTCTCGCCGTGCAGGCGCGCGGCAAAAGTGCACATGCCAGCAGTCAACATGATTACACTGCCATCTGCTGCAGGCCAATGTAATCAGTTTGATGATTGTAGCAATTTGTTTATTTATTTACGTACTTTAGTGTGAGGTGCTCCACTACCCACCCTTAATTTTCGTCTAATATTTAGCTTTAAAGTAATAGGAGGGAGCATGTCGCCTGAATTTGTTGATCCTTTTATATTGTTTTGTTTGTTCCTTGCAGCTAAGTATTGGCCATAACTATTGAAGTCAGGATGTGTCGTGGGCAGGGTTAGAGAGTTGATAAACGAGAGCCTGGGGTAATATTCATATGAACAGTGATCAGTGCGACGCTCTGCTCACTCAGGAAGAATCCCATGGTGCACCGTCCCTGCCT
>PNEQ01040624.1:0-37415 GCA_003012365.1 Medauroidea extradentata | reverse complement strand
AATACCTAATACTGTAGAACTTCAATTATCCGCGATAATGCCAGGCGAGTGACTCGGATAGTAAAATATTGCGGTTAGTTGATTCACTCTTCCGTAATGGTCTCCAGCTATCAGACAGTCATCAGCTAACAGTAGGCTCCTTGTTTGTACTCTTGATGGTTACTTATTTATATTCTGGCATCTCAGGATGTAGTATGTAACACTGTTTGAAAGTAAAAACTGCATATTCACTAGCTATATTTATATATTTATCTTAAATTGTTGCACTGTGGTATACATATCTGTTTATATTTATTATTTACATACACTGAAACAAGAGTTTAAATTTAAAACAACTGAATTAATTCATATTTATGTGATGTATTTTTTTTTTTTAAACTCATTTTAAGAAACTAAGAAATCTATATTATTAACACTTTCGAAAACACTTAAGGAAAAAAATCACAGCTCTGAAATTTTCTATAGTTTCTTAAAAAAGTCTTATTTTTTTGCAGCAATTAATTTTTTACCTTAGTGTTTAGCCTTACTTTCCTTAAAGTAAGGATATCTGAAAGCTTGCTGATTTTTATTATGTCGCACACTGTTACATAACAATTCAAATTTATTAGCAAGTTATGCAATCGTCCCGTCGCACTGAAAACTTATTTTTATTTTACTATCAATCATCCAGTCAATGCTGTTTTTTAAACTACTGTACAGTATTCAGCATCAAAAAGTAAGAACTGAAATACATTAGCCGAAAAACATTAATAACCGTAAACAGAGCCACCTAGCAGCCTAGTTGTCACTGCCCGCTGGGTGACTCATCATGCCGGCATGTGGCGCATCTGAGTGTGGTCAGCTCACATAAACATAGACCCTCGCAAGGAAGTATAATCGCCTCACGTAACTCAGAACCCCAAGATAATTTTTTTTATTAACTGTACATATTTAAAGTATGTATTTGGTTCAACACAAAATTTTATCCATGCAGAGCACTCTACCAATTTTGTTAACGTAGTGTTAACAAATTATTTTAACAATTAGACAGCATTTGTCATAACTTAAAAAAATTGGCTTAATGAATACAAATCGCAGATAATCTGTAAATTGGATGATCGAGACATGGATAATCGAGGTTCTACTGTATTTACTTGTTACATAATGAAAGCTGAATTTTAAAAAATACTCTTGTCTCATAAGGTAAAAGTAGTAATAACTGCATTGCCAGTTAGGACGTACAGTCTCGTAAAGATGGACGTTTTTCACAAATCATGTTATGGATGAACTAGTACAAATCAGTTACAGTTACGGTATCAGTGAAATTCTAAAATCCTCTAGTACACAGAAGATTTATTCTCAGAAATCTTATTGATCTATTACGTCATGAATAAACTTGTCTGTAGTGAATTGAGGTTTCTTCCTTTCTACACCATTGATCTTTGTATGATCCTGCTACACATCAGCCCTCCTGGACCGACATGTAGTTAGGGTTTGGAGATGGTACAGAGGTCTCCTGACCCACTGCAAGCACTCCGATCTTCCTCTGCATCTTTGTAGCTTATCGTGAAAAAACTTACACTGTTCCAAAAATTGACTCCGGGGTTTTCGACCAGAAATGAAAAAAACTGACTTTTCCAAACAACACTCCCAATTTATTTAAGTGAGGTTTACATTCACGTCTGCATTATTTCTATCCGTTATTGTGAACCCGGTTTACTGAATAAAGTCAGTATAAAAATGCAGCTCAAGTCCACGAGGATAGAAAAAAAACCTACGGCCTATGTGTATCAGCGGAAAAATTTAGTTGGAGAGTCCAGAAAAGATGTCCGAAAACGTGTTAAAAAGAAAGTGAGGCCTCGATGCTGTCCATACTCGTGAAGTTCGTCACTCTCAAATTAAATTCTCAAATTAAATGTTGAAGAATTGTGGCCGCCGCCCCATGACACGACCGCACTCGCATATGTCTAGAATATTACTGTAAAACCTACTACATTATTATAAACTTGGGCCATAGCCCCGCACGCGACTACTATCGTTGGGGTATTGATTATTACTGCAAATGGCGGAGGCAATGCCACCCTAGGCCGTACTCATATTGGCAGGCTGACGTCACGTGATTACAATATCACAGACCCCTTTAGAACCCAGTGAAAAAATATGACATAGAAAATTTGTAATGATGCAAGAAATTTTCCGGAAAAAACCAGAACACACCACAAAGCTAAGGTTACCCCCGCGCATGGCCAACTAGCCATAACTTTATTGAATAAATCCTGACTGAATTCTAGAATATTTTACACTATTACCACTCCCAACTGCTTTTTTCTACCTCCCCTTTCCTAAACCGAGACGACTAAAAAAAATATTAATTGGTTAGACTATTGTCAGAAAAAATGAATTACATTATCTGCTTGAATATACAAAACAAAAACATGTAATGCTACATTCCTTCAGCTGTTGTAGCATTTTGCCAAAATATACCAATAGGTAAAATGTTTGCTCGGATGGGAAGAAAACATATACAAACTCAGTGAAGTGGTGTCAGCACAATACCCTAAAGGGCTGAGACTTAAGGTTAGTATGGGTTTGTATTTTCCACTGCTCCATGAACCTCAGTTTTTGTATTTGATGCTAGTTTTTTATTTTATTCTACTTGTGTGTATCTTATCTGTTGGTCACATTTATCAAGCATATCAAAAACCCTCAGATGGTGTTATGCATCTCATAATTTTTAGTTTCATTACAACCTTAGAGTAACTATAGGGTAGAGGGAGTATCCTCTATACAGCTGCATACGAAATTGTGTGTTCAACATGTGTCACGTGACTTTAGTGAAATATGCGTGGGAGATTTGAAATAACATTGAGAGAAAAGATAATAATTGCTTAGTAATCACAACCATGTTAGGTTATTTTGGTACCATATGAACATACGAACTAAGGAGAGCATACAACCATATTATCGCATGGTACGATTGTGTAGAAATTTCAGAACGACAAATGTAAACAATGTCTGCCACGTTACTGTTTTCCTTAACCCAGCTGTTTTTAGTAAAAAGTAAATATTAGCTACATACTTACTATAAGGTTTTGAACCGAGATCTTGGTGACACCAAATGACTAAATATATATTCTGGAAGGTACGCTATGAGTTTCAAACAACATGACTGCATTTTAACACCGAGAAAACATAAATAAACGACGCCAAACTCTCGAGACCATGTTGGACACACATTTGTGACGTTATGCTCCCTCTACTATATATTACCTCTATGATTACAACATTATTAACACATTGGTTCACTAGAGTTTTCCTACTTTTTCATAGCTAGCATGAATTAGTTATCAAAATTATCCAAAACAATTGTATTTGAAATTATTAATTGTTAGGTTTTACATCACAGAATGCATGGCATGTGTCAATATTTTCCTTCCATCATGTATTTGATATAGGCCTGATTTGTGTAGTTATGGATGCAAGTGAGAATTTTCTTGTGTATGGTTGTGTGTTATGTAGTTTTATGGTCCAGCAAATGTTTGGCCTAGACCTCAGCCACTTTTAGGGGCCTAGTTTATCAAATGTAACATGTGTATGTTTCATTCAAAGGTTACTGGTTAATCAATAATGAATTTACAAAAATGTTTGTGATGCACTTCTCATAATTTTACATGAACCTAGTTTCTTTACTGTTTTGTTGCTCCATGCTGAACTTTTGTTTACACATACTTATTGTTTTATTTACCTTTACTAAACAGGCCTGTGATCATAAATATATTTTTTTTTCCCAATGTTATGATTAAGTAATGTGCTGAAGCAAGAAATTATCATGAAAATGCTCTATTATACACTTTTTCCACAAAATAGTTTTTTTTTATGTTTAATAGGGAGCATCTGTCACAACAAAACAATAGTTTTATGTTTTTGTCAATTGTAAAATATTTTGCTTTTTTTATACAAAACATACATGACGTAGATATTAAAAAATTGAAAAAATTACAAAAATTTTTTACTTGTTTAAACATGTATTCATATTGAGATATTATAATGGTAAATTATGACTGGGAGGTTAAGGTGACACCAACTGTAATATTTTTTTGCCTTGATTTCATTGCTATTATCGTTGCTTGTACATATAATTCTCAAAAACGCAACAATGTAATAGCCACTTAGATATTTGTACAGTGTGAATACTACTCTCACTGTTCAACTTTTTGAAAATATATGACCCAATAAAAAATTTCCATAAAACTTAAACAACTACGTATAAAATTCATGCAAATATGAAAAAAACAGGAGGCACCTCCCGACATAGTTCTGCTACTATCCACTGTCACGGAAAATAGGATTGTATTTCTATAATTTTTCTCTCTTTTCGAAGGTGATATGTACAACATGGTTAATCAGGGTTGTTCTGTTTATCCAGATATATTCTGGTGTTGCAGTTGGTGCAGTGGCTAGAGCACTTGCCTCCCACCTACGTGATCCAGGTTCAATTCCTAGCGAGGTGAACCCAGATTTTTACATGTGGGAATCGTGCTGGACGATACTGTTGGTCTGTGGGTTTTCTTGAGGTTTTCCCGTTCTTTTTTGTACTCACCTCATATTGTCGCTCACCAGCGCTAAAGACCTAGATGTTAATGGCTGAACGAAATATCTTCACTTCCAGATAGATTATATTGTATGTGTGGTTCATAATGAAGAAACATGTTAGGAACATCTCAGGAAATATCTGTGTACATATTTTGGGATGAAAATGGCAGATGTAAACAAAGTGTAGGCTCCAAGGAAAGTGGTTTGTGTTAGTGTACAGGAGCTAAAGAAATATTCTAAAGACAAAGGAAGAACACATTCAAATTTGGTGTACCAGGTATGGAAAGAGCAGATAAATCATAGTGATTACAGTTTCTACAGTTGTGATGTTAAAGGCTATAACTTCTAGAAGTTCTAGGTGGTGTTTCTGCAGATGAATGTGATTGAGATGACTGATTGATCAGGATTTTCAGCATGACATAGAAGATGTAGGTTTGCAACAGTTTACACAGTATGATCTCAATAATTTTATCAGATATTTAGAGTTACATAAGGACAAATATGAGCTCTTATGCTCCAGTTAAAAAATATCAGCTGCCAACAAGAACATACGTCATTGTACATGAGTAGAGAACAGTCATTTACAACATACAAGAAGGTGCTTTAATTTACTTTAGTGATATTTCTGGTTTGGTTCAGAAGTTTAAGACGGAATACAAAGTAGGGTAGCGGAGAGTTTTTATTGATTGCTTCAAAAAAATGTGAAGCCTATGCTTTTGCACGGTGGCGTAATATACTCCACTAACTGTTGGTCATTCTGTGCGCCTTAAATAAACTTAGAATCTTGAAAATACTTCTGACGAAAATAAAATATGAAGTTCATATCTGTATAATAAGTGGAGCCCTGTGAAAGGTGGACAATGCTTCAAGTACCACTGCAAGCAGTTTACTCATCTGTCTGAGACTAAGCTAAAGGAGGGCATTTTTGTTAGGGTAGACATAAGAAGGCTGATATCAGATGAATATTTCCAAGATACAGTGACTGACTTTGAAAGAGCAGACTGGTTTCAAAAGTTTGGTTTCAAAAAGTTTTTAAAAATCAGTGAGGGCTGTGAAACTGTAGTCAAAAATATTATCATGAGATTAAAAGTCTTGGGCTGTTCAGTGAGTTTAAAACTTCATTTTCTGAATTTTCTCCTGTACATCATCTCAGAAAATCTTGGTTCATTGAGCACGGAGCGTGGGGTCTGTTTTTACTAAGACAATGGTGATATGGTATGAAAACACCTAGGGAAATGGAATGTTAACATATTGTGAGATTACTGTTGGTTGCTAAACTGTGACATTCTAGAAATTTCACATGAGGAAAAGCAATGTGTGCATCTTCACAATCAAGAGAAAAAGACTGTACAAAGCCTTTGAATAAATTTGTGTAGGGTTTACGTATTTTATGTAACCCTTCAAACTGTGCCACAAGACTTTTTTAGTTAAATAATTTTTACCTATAGACTGTAATAATGCTGAATCTACATTACTAAATGCGCTAGTGTGTGTTGTAGACAAATGGTACGTGATAACAGACGAACTGAGTTGAGGTATGGTTTCAGATTTTAAAAATACAATGTGTGTACTGCAAATCATGAGAAAAGTTTTTGTGACCCAAAATTTTGCAGGCTTGTATTAGTAAATTATAACAGTTATTCTTGTGATTATGCTACGTCATCTTGTTAAAGCCTACTGATAGATTTTGTTTGAAAGTGAATTATCACTGAGGATAGGTGTCCTACTTAAGTGTGTAAATGCCTTTAACGTTAACCTGAATTGATTCTGGAGAAATTTGTTCATAGTAGTTTACTATTTGAACTTTACCTGCTTTCCTCGGTAAAAAAAAAACATAAACAACATGGTATATAGTTTCTTTTGTTTTTGTAAATTCACTTGCTTTGTTTTATCTACTTCTTTTAACTTGCAGAGTTTTTATTAAAATTTTTTTCACCACTTCACAGGTAATTCACATCCCACTCCACGTGGGTGCAAAGAGATGATTAAAAGCAAATTTTCAGATGTTTAAATAAGCAGCAGTAGTCTGTTAAGGTAAGCTGCCATCCTGAAAATGAAATTTGTAAGATTTGTATTGTAAATTTAATTTTGTGATAATGTTGAGATACTTTTCACTCTGCGTTATAGTATTTTGTCCAGCTGTTAAAACATGCAAAGTTGCCAGTGCCGTGAAGTGCTAATTGCTTGTTGTAAACAAAGAATTTTCCTGCTCAGATTCTTCTGTCTTCTTTCACATTCTTGGAAAATTTTTGTTGCCATTTCCATCACTATATGGTTTTGTAAGAAAACTTACAAGGTACTAACTGACCTTTCTTACTGTGGTTGTCTATCCATAATCACAGAATGTGCCAGATGCCAAAATTTATTCAGAACTAATGTTTTGCATTAATCCACATTCAATAAGATTGTCCTCAAATGGGCTCATTTATGAGTATGTAGGATACAATTTGTACAAACAATAACACCACTATTATTTATGTTTTTATCTGCAATAGAATTTCTGTTCCATTTTGTAGATGCTATAACAATTTACAGAACTGTTTTGTGTAATGAACCTGAACCAGATTAATGGACTGTAGATTTTAAAATGATGCTTGAAAAAACAAATTACTGCTGAAATTTTGAGTTTGGTGCACAGCATAGTTTTTGCTACTTAATTTTTTGCTGATGGAATCACAGTGTACCTACGTGTGCAGAATACTTTTCTTGTATGTCAGTTGAAAGCCTTTCAACTGTGGATGAGTTTTCAAGTTCCTTAAAGAATGAAAGAAAATGACGTCTTGATGTATGGTTTATAGAAAACCAGATGATTGACTGGGACCCAGTGTATACCAAAAGCCTACACTCTTACATATGGCATTCCACCATCCACCAGCCTAGAAGAAAGCTGTCATAACTACTCTTGTAAACAGGACAAAGAAGGTATGTAAAAGTACTGACTGCTAATGGATACGAAAACAAAGACATACAGAAAGCCATCAACAAAACTCAAACCTACAACATATCTCACAAATTTAAGAATATTGCTGTACTGTCATATGTTCAAGGAGTAACCAATCACTTATGAATCTTATACAAACCTGATATGTACACAATACAGAAACCATCAGGAAAACCCTCCACTATTTTATCTACAGTGAAGGACTTAACTCCAGCCAAAGAACTTGCTGGCCTTTACAAAGTACCATGTTCCTGTGGACTAGTATGTACACAGGCAGAAGAATCTCAACCAGAATCAGGGAACATATCTGAGACTTCAAGCATGAGAACTTCAGGTCAGCCATAGCAGTACACTCAGCCATCACCAAACACATTGTCAACTTTGAAAATTCTGAAACCATAACAAGCATAAACAATTACAGGAAAGTAATAGTAAGAGAAGGAATAGATATATGGAAACACCACATAGAGAACATTGATATAAGTTGAGTAACACCTGGACTCCACTGTTTTAATAAGTGAGACACAACCAAATACACTATAGATCAATACAGGATAGCCTGAGCATTATTGCGAGAATTCTTGATTGTGTTGTTACACCAAGCCAACAGAGAACAGCACACTTTGTTATAATGCATTTAGATGTATGCTGCCAACATGAAAATTCGGGAAAAATACTATTTCTCTATGGAAAATATATTTTTGCTGCCACAGCCAAATTTTCATTGTGTAAATACAAAATAGCAATACGATAAATATGTAAATATTAATTAATGTATGTTAAACAATAAACGACATTCAGTAAAAAAAATTATTTCAAAATATGTATTAGTATCACACCAAGCCGCTAGGTTATTTTTCACACTCTTCCCTGTGTTATTGACATAGAGCTGTCCGGTATTGTTCTGTAAGGTATTTGACACAACTGCTTAATGGGGTTGGGGAAGGGGGGGATAAATAAATAAAATAAAAATAATTAAAACACACACATATATATATATATATATATATTTATACATATATATATATGTATAAATAAAGAAAACCCTGACTGACTGGCATATCAAACAGCACCTAAATTACTGGACCTAGAATTGTGAAAATTTTTGTTGTGTTTCCCCTCAGGTTATAGGCAGCACTAAGAAGGAATTATTTAAAATTTGACCTCTGATGGGGTGAAATATATTTCCAAAGAAACATCGATAGAGCTTAAACCAGACGGCCTATCATTGTGATCACGGTCTTAGAATAACAGGTCTGGACACTCGCCTATCTACCAATGCTATTGAGTTGACCCCGTTATGACTGAAAGCGCCACTAGCAATGAAGGGTTGTTTTAACATTGCAGTATGGCATCCTACTAGCAGTTCTCCTAGCAGTTCCGACACATGCTTGCTCCGTGTAGATCCATTTACACAATGTTAAAACAACCCCGGAGTGCAAGTGTATATATATACATACATATACATATACACACACACACATATAGCAAGATATTCAGTTTTGCTTCAGGATGATGACTAGATAAATGGCTGCAAAGAGGTTTTAAGATTTTTTTTTTAAATTTGAACCCTTAGTACTGTACAGGGGTTATTGTACCGTGAACTATTTTAAGGGAGTGAATATATATATATATATATATATATATATATATATATATATATATATATATATATATATATATATATATATATATATATATATATATATATATATATATATATATATATATATTTTTTTTTTTTTTTTATGAGAGTCTGTAACTGCCACACAGCATCACTATGACTATAAATAAGGCCTAGGCAAGTCGCTGTTAGTGGCAGGGACAAACTTAAGACTGCTTTTCGCGTGGACAGCTATAGCTACTTATCCTACTGCATAGTCAACTAAACTAGCAGATTTGTCTATCTAGCACTTGATGACTGAACTATTTACCTATCTGGTGTACAAAGAAATTTTACAATTAAAGTAAATATTATCTGCTCTGAGTAATACACAAGTAAAGCCGCGGGTGCACTGCTAGTATTAAATAAAAATATAATTACAATATCAAAGATAATAAATAAACAGTTAAAAATGCAGAGCTTCTCCAATCGTAATGCCTCCAACTAATAGGAAAAAGCCTTCCTTGATTAGCAGAAACGATAGCCAGTGAGAAGTGACCTGCTCTGATTGACCTTCCCCGCAGCCAAGGAAGAGAAATCTTCTGTGATTCCTGAGCCAGCAAACCCATGGGCTCACTATAGGTTGAGCTTGCTTTTTCATTGGACCTCAGTCGACTTTAAGATGCCTGCTGCAGTGCGAGGCGAAATGTCAGTACTGTCTACCACTGCGACACGGCCCAACTGCGAAAGCCAAGATTTCAATATCAGCATTGGCAGCGAAAGGCTGCAAACATCTTTCATTCATAATAGTGTCTGAGCAAATATACAGTACAAATTCTTGTCAAATTTAGACTTTCTGGCATTGGCTAATTCTACTGAAAAAACTTAACACTGTTCCTGATGGAATACACTTTTAAGGGTGCCATCTGGGATAACATATTTTATGCTTGGTGTCTGAGGATAAGCAGCATTATAGCATAGCAGTAGGAGCACTCCAGGCACATGCGTCGTTAAAATATAACCTCCATGCACAAAACGCTTAGCAGGCATGTATTATTTCTGTTAGTTTGAAAACTATTAGCGGTGGTCACATAATTTTAAAGACGTAGTAATAAAGCTAAAATAATGCTGTTTTTCTTTATGGTTCTGTGGATGTCCTGTTGCAGAATTTTGCCTGGCTAAAAGCGTTCATTAGCATTCCCCATATACAGGAGATAGGAATGGAGGACTTTTCACGTAAAACTAATCAACTTATTTATAAAACCCTTAAAAATAAATTGTGTTAACTAATCAATAAATCTAAAAAAGGGTAAAGTTTGTAAATGAGAGAAATAGTTCTAAAAAAACTTTAATATTTGGTCAAATAAAAACATAAAAATAATTACAACTTAAATTAGTAGGAGCTTTGGTACATTACAACTAAGATAATTAATAAAGAGAACAGATATCTGAATAATAAGCTTGAATTATCACTGAATGAACAGTTAAAACATTATAAATAGAAAACTTAACTCTTACATTAAAACAAACCTGCTGAAATGGATACAACTATGGATCTCTCTACATTTGTTGTTTGTGGCCTGGTGTTTCTATTTATAACATATATTTAAAAAAGAGACTAAAACTTGATGCACCCCTTAACATTTGCATCTCTTAACATTTAAAATACACTACTTAAACAACTTTGCATCCACCTTGGTTGCAGTAACCTTTATAAAGAATTAAATCATGTCACTATTAGGTATTTTAGAACGAAGGAGTCCCACCCTGAAGTGACGTACTTAGCCAACTCAAGGGCTTTCTTCGATTGTAGATGACATTTAGTCCTGTTTTACCTCAACAATAGTCCAACATAGAATGACCACATAACACGTCTTACAACCTAAAATGGCGCTGCCCCACCTACGATGTGGCCCGACATGTCAGTGGAATTCACCCGGGATTGATACACAACCAGCTCTGCCCCTGCTGGAAGCATCCCAGTTTTTCAACAAGAGTTATGTCAAACACCTCCAAAGCTGTGAATTATCACAACTGCGATGGGTCTGCAGTCCCACACACCTGTAACAACAATCAGTCAGCAGTGGCAATATTTCGACGAAATTCATTTGGAACAGGTTGACTCCATATCCTGGATTGTTAGATTAAACAAAGTTCAGCGTGGCTTGACATGTGAAATTATAACATCCAAAAATTTAGCAATGTTTACAGTATATTGTTGCAAAACACAACACTCAAAACATGTATAAACAGATAATTTAGGGCATTTGGAATTTTATAAAATTATATGTATATTAAATATCATTGTGGTAATTTTATGATGTTACAAGTTTGAGCAAAAACTTAAATGTGGGCAATTCTCATGAGTTCTTTTGGGATAGAGGTCTTATATTTAGAAATAAAATGGTTAAATTAAGTACTGGATTTAATAGCTCACAAAGCTACGAAATACACAAAACAGCAATCAACTATAACTCTCACAACACAATTAGTTATGCACACAATTAGTACTGTGCCACAGAACGTTAATTAACTTTGACAATTAAAGCACAAGAATATTTACCATTAATCAATTAAAGACTACAAATCACAGTAAAAGTTCAGTCATATCCAATCAACAGTCTCTCAAATAGTGACAATGTACAACCTTAACAGTCCGAAGTGGTAATGGCTCACCTTGCACTGTGCAGCACCCAGAGTGCACCACTGTCTTCACTCTTGAGGTCTTCGGTTCGATTCCCCTCGTGCACCTCCTTTTTCACCAGTCGACCTGCAGCAGAAGCCCTCTTGTGTCACCCAGTACTGCTCCGAAGGTAAGTGCCTGTAGCGTCGCAGTAGACTCCGACGCCACCAAGACATCTTCCTGACATCACCAAGATGTCCTCACCAGCCTCTCTGCACAAGCTTAATACCTCCTCCGAGCAGGACCAGTAGCGAACTTTCAAAGCACTCCTTTTCTTGAATCATCAGGTAGACAGTCTCCTCAAGTAGCCAGTTACTGCCCTCCTCGACACAACACCATCAGTGTTGTTCTCCAAAGCTCACCACCTCTGCAACACTCCAACACAACAAATGTTGTCTGTCCCTTCTGCAGGACGCTGATGTTACTCAGCCACGATACTGACCACTGCCACTGTGTTGCCATCCTCGAGTTGCCACACCTCGTCAGCTCCGTCGATGTTACATCAGCCTCGGCGCCATGGTGATACCGTCCCTAAGACACTGGGTTCTCTCCATCTCTGTGCCGCCGTCAATGTCTCCTCTCGGCCCGTCACTTCTCACTGCGCCCATCGCCGCCCCAACAGCAACGCCGCCCCTAAGGGCGCTGCCTCCCACCACTCTTGGTTCTCACTTCATACTCGCCAGACTCCAGACTGACTGCACAACACTAGACTGACTACGACTCTTGAAGACACACTGCAAGACTAAGACTGACTCATCAAGACTGACTCATATTGCGCACTGCTGAGGCTTTTAGACTGTCCCTTCAGTGACGTCAATCGCTGATGAAATGTGATGACCTGAGGTCTAAAAATAGACATTACCTCCTCATGCCTGTTGGTAGTCACGTATACGCATTGGCGTCATCAGGGAATCCCAATGACGTCTCTTGGGTGTTGCGACATAGTTGCGAAAACCTATGACACCACCGATCGACTCAGGCCGTCCGCCAAGCATGATGTAACATGCCTGCTGCCCAGCCAACAGTCAACAATATTATAAAATTGTAGTTTTTCAGATTCACAAACAAATACTTGTGCATTACATAAACACAAAACAATAATTCAAATTGTCCTTCCCGAATGAAAAATTTGCAAGAAAAAGCTTATTTAGTCTTTTTTCTTGTATGTTCCCTGTGCTACAGTTATGAAGCATTACAAATGGTTTGAGTGTTGGCCAAATATAATTTACATATTGTTTTACACATTTAGGTTATGCACTAAAGTTGTTTGCTTTTTAGTCATTAGACAAAAATTATTGCATAATTAATTTTTCATGTCTGCATTGGTTTTGTCAAATATATATTCCAGTGACTGCAGTAACATTTACAAACAAATAAACTGTATTGTC
This sequence comes from Medauroidea extradentata, assembly GCA_003012365.1. Lineage (NCBI taxonomy): Eukaryota > Metazoa > Arthropoda > Insecta > Phasmatodea > Phasmatidae > Medauroidea > Medauroidea extradentata. The sequence continues at coordinate 24,228 of PNEQ01040624.1, read as the reverse complement.
AAATGATAGTTGCTTTTTTTCCCATCTGCCTTTGCATTATAAAAGTAACTAGCTATCCACCTGCAGCTTTGCCAGCATGTAATACTTGCAACATGCCAGGTTATTTCTGCAGTGTTCTTTAAATAAATAAAAAAATCATAAATCTGTACAGATCTGTGACCAAAGTGATTGTTCAACATTACTTATCAATAGAATTGTAGAATATTACTCCATACAGGTTATTTATTGATAGTTGGGCTTGCTTTTCGGTTCGTATTTTTTGGTTTACAAACTCAGCTTTTCCCATGTTTTTTCTTTTTTTCATTCAGTAGAAAAACAATATTTACATAAGCATTACTCTGAATAAATCAACTCCTCTTTATCTCAACTGGTTAGATAAATGTCATGTACTAATAAAAAATTTTTGTGCCTTTTCATCCTTTAGCAATAACATTTGGATAAATTTTGGAAACCACATTTTAAAAATTTATATGAGTACCCAATTGAAGTGATAATCTTGATAACATGTTTGGTTAAAGCTAAATTGACAATTCGTTTTAAAACACCTGGCTATTTAGGTAATCATCCATCTGAAGCGAAAAGCAACTCCTTTGTTGAGCAGATTCAATAGTAATAGATGAGTTAACTAAAACACATTCCTAATTTTTTTGTCACTTTAGGGGTTGAATGAGAGAAAATTCTTGAATTACACTTTAAGCTATTTTGTGGAAATCACATTCAAGTAAAAACTGTGACAATAACTAGTTGGGTTTGAGATAAGTAGACAATTTATTGCATATTATTTTCACCCCATTTTCATCACTTTCCACCCCCTTAGATATCAAATTTAAAAAAATAATGAAATTACTGTTTTGTATTTAAGTCAGCGTCATTATTAAGCAAAATTTGCAACAATGTCTGAAAGTTCAAAGTGTTTCAATGTAAATCAATGAGTAATGAAAAATACATTTAATCCAATATTTACTTCTTCTGGATCAAATTTGGAAAAGTCCTGGAATGGCACATTGGTTATTTACGTAAGCATCATTGTGAAGCAAAGAGCACGTCAATATCTCAGCTGGTTTGTTAGATATGGAAGAATAATCTAAAACACATTTTATGTTTTTTTTTTACTTTCTAAAAAACCAAATTTTGATCAATCTTGAAATATCATATTATATATACATTTATATAAATATTCAATTGAAGCCATTGGGTTTGTTAGATATTGAAGATTAATTAAAAAACACGTTTCCCCCTTTTTCACCCCTTAGGAATCAAATTTCGAAAAATCTTGACATTATTTTTGGAGTACTTGTGTAATCTTCATTTTAAAACTAAAATAGCCCTTTGTCATGAAGCATTTGCTGCCTATCAACAATATCAAAAACACATTTACTGTATTTTCACCCTCCTAAGTAATGAATTTCAAATAATTCTGAAATTCTTTAATATACACTTTCATAAGTGTCTCATTGAATTGAAAAATCACAATGATAGCCCATAGGGTTCAAGCTATATCGAAAATTCATAGAAAACACATCTCATCCCTTTTCACTCCCTTAGGGATTGATTTTTAGAAAATCCTTTAGTGCTCGCCTATGACCTGAGTGAAATCTACACAAATAATTTTACATTTCAAGGTCTAGCTGTTTGGGTTGTGGCTTGATATGTCAGTTAGAGGGTGAACTCTTTTATTGGGATTATCAGAGGGATTACTAGTAATAAAAAATTATGCAGGGGACCTATCACTAATTTTTTTTGCACAGATTATGGTTCAAACATGAAAATAATCTATAACTGACCTTTGTGACATTGTACATTGTCTAGGAAAAGAATTACCCCTAGTTGAAAGAAATGTTTTCTTGAGATGTACTTAGTATGATTGTGATCTTGGAATAGTTTACAAAACTCTCTTTGAAAAGTAAGGAAGTAAACCGGAGGCATTTTATGACAACCTGTATCATAGTTAAATGGAACTTATCCTGAAATGCAAGCCAATTTTGCTATCTGATAAAAATTGACAGTATTATGCAATTACTGATATTATTCAAGCAAAGCATTCTTAAAACATTTTTATTTAAATAATAAATATTTTTATTTTTAATGTGTAAAACACATAGTGTATGTATTACATTTTGGTAGCTGCTGCCTTTATTATATTAGTAACATAACAATGATGTGTTTGATACAGTGTTGACTGTTCTATATGCATACTTTATTTACATTAAATTGTAATTTACTAAGTTTTCTTGACTTAAAATATTATCTTATTTATTTTTAATTTTTCAGGATATTGTTACAGAAAGTTCCTCATTTGACTTGGTATCGTTTATACCACTTCTCCGAGAGAGAATTTATTCAACAAATACGTTTGCACGGCAGTTCATCATTTCCTGGGTCTCAGTATTAGATGCTGTGCCAGATATTGATCTCATTGTATTTTTACCAGAAATTCTTGATGGCCTTTTTCGTATACTAGAAGATCCAAACAAGGAAATTAAGAAAATGTGAGTTTGCAGTAATGCAAAAGTGTTAATGAAAATTATAAGTGGGTGTGCATGTTGTCATTAATAAAACAAGGGTCTGTTATTAGTATATCTGACTGATTAAGGGGTCTCATATATGTTTGTATTTATAACAGTAACTGAACAGACAAATGCAGTGTTTTAAAGCATGGTTCTTGTTGTTTACTGGTAATTTTTTACGGATAATTATTGTGCTCAAGTTTATTGTTGCAGTCACTTTCCCTCACCATGTAATCCTTGCCACTTCAGAGTTGTTCTCACACAAAAATCACTTGTTTCTCTTTAAAATTATAAGGTTTGACATTACCTGGTTCCAAGTTATAAACTGCAGCAATATACCCTCCTCTCACTTTGCTCGATAGTACAAGTATTAACTGTTAAATATTTTAAACTATAAAACTATATTTTTATGAAGTGTGTTTCCGAAAATAGTTTTTGCACATAGTATGTGGGAAAGTGAATCAAATGAAAATTTAAGCAGTAACAAGTTAATTATAACAAGCTATAAAATAAAGCTTATGCTCATTCTGTTGACAATGACAATTCTTTAGTTTGTTAAATTTTTTGCACAATTTGTTATATTGTTCTTAATTATGAAGGGTATTTCCATTAAGTTTACTGTTCTTTTGGCCATTTAAAGTGTGTTCCATTAAAATATCTACCACTTAAGTACTGCAGCAAAAACCTCTGTGACAGTTAGCTTAGTTTAAAACATTAGAAAAATAACTATAACAAATAAAAAAAATTACTCACGCGTGTCCAGAATGATGTGCACGCCGTTCAAACCAGCCAACAGGGAGAGAGCTACAGCAGCCCACAACCTTATGTAAAATTTGTGCTTGTTAGCAATTTTTACCATTGAGTCATGCATATGTAAAGCAGGATGTTAAAAAAATTCTAAGACTGTGCTTAAAACTATGAATAAAAATCAATGTAGGTCAATGGTGCCATTCACCGGCATAATTAAAAGAAGAGACCCAAAATTGTGAGGTCAGAATGTGAAATTAAATGTGCCGTGATGTTTCTATCCTCTGGTAATCTGGTTTTCTTTGCTATACTTTTGTAAATTCATCTGGATCATTAAGATTTTAGAAACAATGTATTATTTAATTTTTTGTCACACCGCAAATGCTAGACAGACAAAACTGTTTCAATTTTTTTGTAACTTTGTTACAATTTTATATTTTAAATACAGGCTAAAAGTAGCATGGACGAAATGTGGTTATATTGTTATCTAGGACTAAAAAAAATCTTTGATATGTTTATACGTTTACTGTGCTGGTATAATTAACTGTGATAGTCGGACTTTTTCGTAGTAAAAATTATTATTGATTATTACGGTATTTTTTTCTATTGGCCTTCAGTAATAAACAAAAGTAGATATTTATAATATTAAAAATATAGAAACTATCCATAACTGTAATAACCAGATTATCAGTTTATCCTGATTTCAATTTATCAATAATCCATCCATATTTAATAAGCTTGATAAGACTTTTTTTTCAGGTGTGATACTGTTCTGGGAGAATTCCTGCGAAGTATTAAGCAAGACCCTTCTAGAGTTAAATTTGATGAAATGATGAATGTTCTCATCATACATGCTCATTCTGCAGATGAAACATTACAGGTAGGCTATGATTTTATGCAATTGACAGTCAGTAAACGTTTTTACTTTAAATTTAAATTTTGCTTATAAGAAAAGTATAGCATATATATAATTACAGAAAGCATATTAAGTAATTTGAATTCTGTTACTCACATAAAATGTGTGTTTTGAGTTATTTGTTGTGCTTAGAATGAAATAATGTACAAAAATAGTCCCACTATGTTTCCATAAAGTATAATACATTAATTTCCTGCTATTAACAACTCTAGGTATTTTTATATTTACGTTCAGCCACCGATTTGCGTTCCCCTTCATTAAAAGTACAGTTAGGAAGTTTTACATACCTTGAACAGCTTGATGCCGAACTTTTGGTTGCATTTTATAACCTTCACTATATTTTTACCTCATGTTTGTGTTATATTAACGTATTTTATAAACAAACCACAGCCACATGCCGCTACTACCAATTGTTTCTAACTTACTAATATTTATATTTGTTGTTAAAACATATTTGTATTTAGCAAGCCTTTTTATGCATTCTAATAATTTATTTCGACATAAATTATTTAGCATTTAACCTTTTTACGGCGTCACATGGAATTACTTAGGGTTTAGTATTTTCTCTTGCGCACTCACGCAGCAGCGATATTTTATGCGTTGTAGTTGGCCTCCCTGCCAAGGGTCTGCCTCGCTCCTCAAGTCCTGTTATCACCACCCCCTTGAGAGACCACCCACCCACTCTGCTCGACCCCCTAAGGATTCTGGTATAAAAGGGAAGCCTTAAGCCTTGCCTAGTCAGTCGTCAGGGGACCGGCCTAACCATGGAGTCTCCTTGGAACTCGCCTCCTGAGCGGTTGATGTCCGTGAGGTGCCGCTCACTCCCTGCCTATCTGTTGGTTGATGTCCATGAGGTGCCAACAGATTACCCTTACCTAACCTACCTTCCTACCATACACGCTGGGGTTGATGTCCGTGAATTGCCCCAGCCCCACACAAAACAGTCCATCACAGAGGATTGATGTCTGTGATGTGCCCTCTGTGATACCTATCCTAAAATCCACCTGTTGGCAGATTCCCTGTACCCCACCCAAAACTCTTGCACTTTTCCTACCGTGAGTGACAAGTAGTGCTCAGTGGCAACGCCGCGAGCCTGGCCCACGCGCACCATATTCATTCCAATGAACTTAGCGCAGTTCAGCGCGCAAGTATTCCAGAAGTGTTACACTAGAAAATTAGTTTATTCTAGGGTAGTTTCACATGACCACGTGAGAGCAAGGCCCAGTTACAGATTGCTAGTGAGATTAGTAGTACTTTCAAATCAACCAGTGACGAGTTGTGAAATTAGTTAAATTCAAAGATTTTTTAATACTGTGTAAATGGAACATTGTACAAAATTCAAACAGTGAACTCGTGTAAATACTTATAACTTCAGTGACTTTGTAAAGAACTAGTTTGCTGTCAGAGATCTGTGTATATTGTTGGCTACAATATAGTAATTGAACGTATTTTCGTTCTTTTCCTTAATATCTCAACCTGAGAATCAACCAGTCCAGAGTCAAAGTGTAAATAATCGTGACGAGGCAAAAATGCAGGAAGCTTTACTAAATCAGTGCCATTCACGGCCGACAGATCTCATTGGGATCATTCTTCCTGCCGTGCCTATTTATGGTGAGGCCCCTGCACTACCTGAACTTTGTTCGCAATATTCAGCACCGCAGGCTTAACATACGAAGTCTGATTTGAGGAAGATTCTGCCGGGCTTGTGTGAAGGATCGCACCACCCTTTCTCAGCCAAATAAAGACCCCTCTGTGCCCTAAGGCTGGTCTGGTTCAAAAACTGTTGAACGAGTGGCATCCTCCCACCAAAGTGTCAGCGAGGAAACACCACCTACTAAATGTCCTGTTCTAGATTAGTAACCATTAGCCTAGAGATTTACATGTGAAATTATCTGTCACTCGAGAACCCCACCGTTCATACCTGGCCAAGATAGACAGTCACTCGTGTAGAGGAGAGGTTGCTGACTCCAATACCTACTTCGCACCACCCCTATTCTCATGCTCGACACATTAGCATTTTATAGGCTTTGCACCGCACAACTACATTTCCAAACTTAATAAGAGGCTACAATATTACTTTTTGCTCAGTCAATAACATCAATGCAGACAAAAAGTTTTTCAACAGTACCGTGAACCCTTGATAACTCGGACCTCTATGTCCCGGACTTCGGATAACTTGGACAGGATTTAAAAAAAAAATTATAATAATTTTTAATTGATTATTTCTTGTTTAAAAGACATACAAAAATTGTTTCTGCTGGACTTAAATTCATCACATTATATTTTAGAACAGTATTAAACTTTATAACGTAGTCGTCCATCGCTACTTAGCCTTTAATAATCCCACAGTAAATATCTAGCAAGTTCCGTGTGGTAAAATGTTGCTAACGAGGCGCGCGACGCGCGAGTAAAGCTGCAACACAGCAGGGCAGATGCGGGTGGTGAAAGAACGACACAATATCCATGACCGAGCCAGGATTCAAACCCAAGGCCTCTGGCACAGTACTTACAGATGCCTGACTACGCTATGGAGATCGGCGTGATGTAGAAAAAATTGTAACTTAGTCAATTTGATGGGATAAAAAAAAAGTGGGGGGGGGGCAAAAAGGGAAATTTGCCCCGAGCCTCACATTCTCGTGTTTGAATAAAAGATAAGAGTTATTATTTAAGATGATTGGGCTTTTATAAAGTTCCTAATGAACCTTGTCGGTTGCTGTGAAATGTTTTTAAAAGTGTAAGTGCTAATAAAGACGTCATTGATGTCCATTGCTGAGGTGAAAGCTATGAAAGTGCAACCAACATGTCAGAAGTGTGAATGCCTACAAGCGCAAAGTATCATCACTGCAACTTAAAAAAAAAAAAAAAAAAAGAGGGGAGAGGCTCAGATTTACGTTGCCCCGGACCTCATTAGATATTCTAATGAAGTGACCCTGGGGAAAACTATTTCTCGTAGAAACATTTGAAATGATTGAATGGTTCAAATCTGGAGCAGACTGTAAACAGATGGTACATTCAGTAGAGATCACGAGTGGTTGTTGTTGTGAGAGGTGTAGAACTGCAAGACACAGCTGAAAACAATGCACATTTAACTAAGCAAAACCGTAATTTAGACAGTTGTCCAACACATTGCAATTCATGGCCTTAAATACACTGTTTTTGACATTTTTGTGCCTTGCTTTTGGTTGTTTTTACTGCAATTTAACTCTGTAGAACATGATTAAAATTTTATTGCTTTATAATATGACAATTTGCGTAAGAATAAGGCTGTAAATTACGCGTTCTATGATGAAATTTACATACAAAAAATTGAATTTTAAAATTCATAGTGTTAAAGTGTGTTCACATATGTCTGTACAGTGACCCAGAGGGATTGTTAATTACAGTACCGTTTTTAATACGAGCAAAATTATTTTTGTACCTTTGGAGCTTTGTAGGAGGGTAGAATAACTATCAAGCTAGCAGCTGGCTGCTGCCCCTACGCTGTGACATACGGATGTAAGGTATTTTTCAATGTAAACATCGTGTGTGAGATATGTGTGGTCACGTGCGGTGTTTGTATTGCTGTTGTGATGAGACTGTACCGATTGACCTTGACTACTTCCGCTCACAACCTCCCTAGCTTATCTCCAACGAACATTTCTTATCTCTCTCACACATGCACGCACAGCTGTCGCCAACCAGAGGAGAACTTTTACATGATAGAAGGGTGCCTTGGTGCCAGCTTCTAGCATAGAGGTAAAAAAAAGGATCAGCCAGAAGTAGCATAAAAAATAAATAAAGATCTGACTGCCCACATTGTTTGACATTCTTTTATAATCCCCCACGTTAGCGTTAATTTTCCCACTGCATGGCGGCCCTCCCGTAACTTGATACGATAGTTACGTACAAAACAGTATTTATTGCAGCCTCTTTTGCTTGTAGAAATGATAGCGTACTAATTTCTTCGCGTTTCTTGTGATTAATGACTGATTACCCCACCTCCCCGGACGCTCCTTGATAACACGGACAAATCGTAACTCGGACAGCTTCTTCCCTCTTTTAGTCCGAGTTATCAAGGGTTCACTGTATTTTTATAAATATAACTCTGCTGTGTACTAAAGACAACAATATTAGTGATGGCGATCGTAAAGATATCATGAACCTATGAAAGACTAGTGGGGAAGTCTATTATGCACACAATGTATGTATTAATCGTGTTTCTGATAGCACATTATTGCTGATTTATTATTCATAAATTGTGATATTGTTTTATATACATTTATTGATGTAAAAATATTGATTCCTAACTATAACATTTTTCTGCATATAAAACTTTTTCACAGATCCCTTATAAAAAGTTGTAGCAGGATTCTATTGTATACTGACAATCTGTCTTGATCTGTATTACGGGGGAAGTGTAATATGGGTGCCATCTCAGTAAATACACGATTAAAGGGGGGAGCACAAGATATTTGACTGAGTTTAAGAAGGTTTGGCTTAGTAATAAGAACTCACAATAGTGAATACTTACTCTTTACCTCTTTGTTGGCAGAGAGGACCACCTGGACGTTTGGAATGGACACACTGGTGTAGGTTCAACTTGTGGGTTTATTATATATATATATACCACTATACATACACTGAACATCTACATAGTTCCTGATGTGTGGACGTCTCAGATTGACACTGCAAAGACATGAGACTTTGCATGAGGTAGTCAAAAAAAATACTAGGCTTGGAACAAAATGAAATTGAGTATCAAAGTTTTGGAAAAACAAGATTGAGATGAACATTGAACATGTGTTAGTAAGTACGGTAATGCATAGGGGCCGGAAAATTTCGTGGATTCAATGACCTGCATGCTATAATACATTGTCCTATAAATATTCAAGCCCCTTCTATTTGTTAATTGTCTGTGGTTCCACTGAGTAGCAGCTAGTGGATGAATGGTCGTGCTCGAGTATGCATAAGATAATGCATTCTAACGTGCAGATCATTGAATCCGCGTAATTTTCCGGGCCCTAGTAATGCATGAGCTGGTCAGTAAATGTTAAACTGAATTCTCATGCGCCTTAACGTATACACAGTGCTAGAAGCACACAGGGGAGAGAACAATGATAAAAGATTCCAGGTTTTTTAGTAATGATGACCAACACTATGAAAATGAGTTGAAGCAAAATTTACCTAAACCACATCTGTATGAATTGTGCATATGGGAGGAGCACATGCGGTCTTAGTAGTCGTCTTTGGACAGCCGCTAAGGGTGATGGTGGTGTTTCATGGCTTCTGCTTAGAACCATGAATTAAAGTTACATTATTAACTACAGGAAAGTAATTAGTGCTTACATTATCACACATGAGAATGCTCTGGCATTTTGCTTACTTTTAATTAGACATGCATTTTTAATGTGGTGAAACAATTAGCAGTTTTCCTATACTATACTTAGGGGTGTACATGTTGCCTGTAAAGCCTGGAAAAGTAAGATAACCCTTAGATATCAACAAAGACAATTATGCAATTCAGCAGCTGGTAATGAAGCGGCCATGGTCAGAACATGGAATATTAATTTCAGAATTATGGCAAGAACTATTGGTTTGTCCCTCTTGGTGGCTAGCTACACAGAGCTGTCTAACCCTTTGCCTTACTCCCGTCTTTCTCTTTAACACTCAGCACATGCTTCACTGCATTAAGCACTGGTTTTGCTGTAAAAAAAAGTGCAATTGTAAACACTCTGAAAAATGTTAAAAGACTTGAAAGTATCTTGCAAATACAGGTGAGGTCATATGTATACGTCGTCATCATTATCTTCCTGAAAAATAATACTAACAAAGTCCAAATACTCTACTGCAATGGTTATAACAATGCTGCTATGATTAATATCCAATATTAGAAATACCTTAAGAATTATCTGCGAACTCTTAAGAAATGCCCAACTTTCTTCTTATCTTTTACTTACTCATAGTTTCAGCAATGTAAATTCTTTATGCTTTTCTACAGCCTTAGATTTTGTCCTGCGAACTGTAATCGGCTTATGTCACATAAAGGTACTTTTAAAATTACTGCCTTGTAAATATCTTTGTTTAGTATGCTTTGCTACCAAACTCTTCGACCAGTTTCAGCCAAAACCTGTGTGTACTGGATGAAGAAAGTGGAAGGGAAACACCCCAAGAATTCAGTAGAACTTAGATATTCAAGGTCAAAGTTTACTGTTACTTTTGCTCCATAACCGTAGGCATCATAGTTAAAACTAGCCAAAAGCCTTTCCCAAGCTGTTGGTGATAGGTGAAGACACAGGAAGTTATTTTTTGGGCATTTCAAATTAAAGAGGATATTAAATTTAAGCTCTTTCTATTTAATTACATTAATTGCTTTTACAATCAAGCACTTGCACTCATGCAACCTATTTCCTATTCATTATGAACCAAGATGGCGTTAATTTTTTAAATCAGTTCGCACAGGTAGAAAAGAACTTACATATATTTAAAGGTTAAAAGTCCAAAAAATATTTAAAAGAATGTTCTACCATAGGTGTTGCCAGGGTTGACTACATTGGCTCTTGTCTTTCATGTACGCAAGTTCTTGCTGTGATGGCATGTCAGATTTAAAACTGCTGGGATCAAGATATAGTCATGTCCTTTCCCATTGGCCGGCAGAGTCATGCCAACTAGCATCATCAAATCAGTGGCTGACATTCTGACAAAAGCCAGATAATTAATTTCTCTGACCATGAAAACGGAAGTTGCGACTTAACAGTTCAGCCTTGTGATGCTAAAACAGTTTAGAACATCCTAGAAGTACTACTTTAACCAGTAAATATAAAAAACCCTAAAAAGCCAAAACACAACAATTTGGAAAAGGAATATTAACATTATTACTTTAAACGTAAATAAAATTACTAAATAATCACAACATTATATTAGTGTCATCAAAAAGTAATAATTACAACTTCCTACTACACATTTCAAGCACAGAACATAGGTAGAGAAGCCTCTTAAAGATACAGTAAATTTACCATTGTTCATAGTTAGGTGCACTGGCATAGTTAATTTTCATTTCACATTATTCTGTGTACGTGTTGTTAGCTAATGTAAAAAGGATGCATATTACTGTGTTTTTTCAGCTCACAGCTCTGACCTGGATCAAGGAGATTGTTCAGCTGTCAGGACGAAAAATGCTACCATTTGCATCTGGAATCTTAACTGCGGTGTTTCAGTGTTTGGCTTATGACACAGAATCCAGGAGGAGTATCCTTTGATGTAATTTACGATATTACCAAATGCATTAAATGGTTTATTTGCTAGTTGTTACTTGCTACAGATTCTCATCAGCAGATACAGTTACGTGTTTTTTAACAGGTTAAGTTTTTAAAACATAGACAAAAATTTAATTTTTAATGTTAAAGGTAACTATAATTTCATGGAATCTGCATGGGAAAGTGACGGTAAGTGAATGATATTACAGCAGTCACATGACAATATAATTTCTAGAACCTTGTTTGTAAAATATTATGTTCATGAATTGTTTAGAAATATTGTAAATGTGCTCACCATTTTAAGTCATCAGTAAATTGAAAGTATGTCAGTACCATAAATTGCTTTTGGATGCTACCAAAGTGTTCATTACGTTGTGCCAGCAACACGCCTGTCTTTGAAAATAAATAAATAAAAAAAAAGAATAAAAATTATTATAGTGCATTTACTATGGTTGAAACCATTGATGAGATAAAGGAACACATTTACGAAGTTTTTAATTTTTTGAGATTTTTATTCATTCAGTTATAGCAGAAGCCAGTTTAAGTCCTTGGGCCTAAATAAATAAATGTTTAAAAAGTATTCTGTCAACAAGATGAGGAGTGTTGAAAGTTGATAAAGGGACATGGGTGCAGGCTCACTTTTCCTCCTCAGCTAAAATTTGTTTGTTTTTTGGTGTACGAGGTTGAGGTCAGTCACTTAACAGAAACTGAAAATAATTTACTTTGTAAAATATAAGAGAGGAAAGTGGTGTATGGTAAAATGTATCTGTACCTGGCATTCTAACTTAAATTAAATATTTATATAACAGACAGAGGTACAAGTACTTACAGGTGATACTTGTAAACAGGTACACACACACACACGAAAGGACGACACACATTTTTCCGCAGAAGCGTGGTCACAACGTTTCGCCAGTATTGAACTGGCTTTCTCAGCTGGCAAGACATGGCACACTCAACATGTAGTTAATGATATGTACTTTCGTCACGTAGTAAAATGGTCTATTTGTGGACATTTAGGTACATCTTGTAAAGTTTGAGTGAGAAAAACAAAACTGGAGTGGTTCCTTACAGACTGTGTCAGATATCAAGGATACTGCAAAAGCCATCAACTCCTTAATTATGAAACTAGTTTCAGAAGAAGACGATGATATATTGCTGAAATCAACCAGTGATGGCCAGTCAGCTGAAGAAGCTGCTAAGTTAGACTTACCATCAATGGTTGATGTGCTGACCAAATACTTGCAACACTCTTCTGTACCTACGAAAGTTGCTGTGTTGCGGTGGATTTATCATCTTCACGTCAGGATTCCAAAAAGTGTATGTCTGTACTTGAGCCAAATTAGTGGTGATAGTCCATGATGTAATTCACAGTGACAAGATTGATAAGTGAATGAAAGGAATTTAGATCAGTGCTTAACAGTAAGGTCTTGAATGTATGAGAGTGTGAGGCTTTTAGAATACTCAAAGAAAACCCACCAGTAACACCAGCTACGTTTACTAAATACTAAAATTGAGCAAGACTTAGCTGGGAATCAAAACCGGATCTCAGTTATGGGAGGCGAGTGGTATGGTCATTATATTGCTGTAGCCACTTGGGTTAAGTATTTCATTGTTAGGAGTGATGTACAGTAAAACTCCTTTATAGCAACCCCTATTTTAACAACCACCTTTCTATAACAACCCTTTTCTCAAGAACTGTAGGGTTGTAAAATAGGGGTTTTACCGATTAAACCTCTTTATAAGGACCGCCCCAATATAAAGACCCTATTATAGGTAACTGTAAGGGGTCTTTATAGAGAGGTTTTACAGGGTGGCGAGCAACTGGGAAAAGTTAGGGAATTTAGGACATCTGGAGAAGTCAGGGAATTCTCTAAAAAAAACTGGAATTTCAAAATTTAATAAACGAAAATTTCCACGGATGGTATTAACACAACGTACCATTTTCTTGGTGCGTATACCAATTTTCAAGTTCCATAATATATTTTCGTACCAATATTGTAGTTGTGTGAAACAGTGGAATTGACACAAGGTACCAGTTTTTCGTATCAATAAATTTTTTTTGCGTTGTGTACCAGAATTTTTAGTGGTTCTCGCCACAGCCAGTGTTGCCAGACCAGTGGTTTCCCTGAGAGTGTGTTGTGATGTTTTCAAGTTTCCAAAGTGGTAAAAAATTACTCTCATGGTGTTTCTTACGTACTGTTTGCAAAGTGCCGTAAATTTTTATGAATTTTTAGTTAATAAAGCGGGTTAAACAATTGTGGTGTTTTTCCCCAAGAGTTCGTACTAGATTTAAAGGCGTGGATTTGGCAACATAGGATCCACAGTTCGCTTGTTCTTACCGTGCGGCATGCTGATACGTTGTTTATTGTTTACTTGACATGGTGCGAATATTTTTTTCTATGGTTCGTGCGAGTATTAAATATCTTCTGAACATGTCTGAACTCCGTAGATTTACATTTAAATTGTATTTTTATCTACCGTACCGCGTAATGGAGGAACACGCCTGAACTTTATGACTCGTGCAGTGACAAAGGTGTGTTACAAAGTTACAGCATAACGTGATCTCGTGTTTATGAAAATGATTAAGTGCATTAAAAATATCTGGAAATGTATGTTCAACGAGTGTTATTTCCACTACGTAATTAATTTAGGAAAAATAGTCACGACAGGAAGAAACAGACTGTGTTGGTTAAGCTATCCTACTACTATTTTAATGAAGTGCGAAGTTCCTGGTGATAACTCTGCAAGGTGCAATTCGTGTAATGTTAATTTTTCTTTAAGCAGCATGGGCTGTTGTTCTGTTATGAGCCACATTGAAGGCAGAAAAACTTAATTAGGCTGGGAGTTTAAACTCTGTGAAGGTAGCAGGGTCTAGGCTTCTGGGTTGTAGCCGCACCAATGTCACATTTCTTCAGAAGGAAATAGTTACTGCGACTAGAAATTTCATCCTTGAAGATGGAAGCTGCAATGCTGTCCGAAGCGTTGGGAAGAAATGTGACATTGACGCGGCTACAACCCGGAAGCCTACCCTGTAGACAACGGCCGTGAAAGCCTATGAACTACTTTTCTGTGAAGGTAGGCCTAGATGCTTTTTTCCAAATCTGTACCATGTCGCAATGTTTCCAGATTAGTGTCACAGCAAAGAAACTTCAATCACAGCGAGATAAGATAGGTTTTTACATCACATTTTGTCTTGTGTCGTATTTCATGGCTGAAATGAGTTAAGTGCTAGAGGGGAAGAAAGTTGTAGTTCGTTTCGACGAATCATTAAACAAAGCTTCGCAAAAACAACAGATGCGCATTACATTATGTTTGTAGGATTGAAAGAGTGATGGAGTAGTGACCAGGTATTACACGTCTGTTTTTAGGCTAATTATTAAATGCTTGTAATTCTGGTATCGAGAGCTTTTCTCTGCAAAACTTCACAACCACAGCATTATAAATTAAAAGAGGAAGGTGAATTGACATAAGTGAAAATTGTAGTATTTGAAAATTCTCAGGAATTTGTTGCTTTGTAAATAATGAAGATATGATAGAATTTCTGCAAGGTGAAGTTATGTTGATAAGTAGTGTTTCAGTTTTACAAAAAGAAAAGGTAAATAGGCATTATTAAGTATTACTACTCACAGTTTACCGGCCAAACTATTGATTTTAGACATATAGTTTACTGATGAAATATATTTCTACAGATATTATAAGTAGTCCTATGTAATTTTTTTGTTAGATTAAGTTAGTAGGTTGGGTTAGGTTATGGCAGTTAAGTTAGATTATGTTACAAACATTAAATTTGGTCAGGTTGGGTCCCCTAACCTAAATTAGGCAACCTAATAAAACATTTTACATAGGACTTTTAGAGACATTAGAAGTAGTCCTACATAAAAAATTTGTTACCTAACCTAACTTAAGGGTGTGATTACAGCTAGTTTCATCACCATGTTTTTATTTTGCTTTTGTACCAGATATTTTTTTTCTTATTTTAGACAGAAAATGTGACTTAAGTTGGCTCTTGTGAAATTTTTTTATTTCTCGTAGTTTTCTCATAATAGATTGTTAAAGTCAAAATTTGCGTGTTTCCGTTTTAAGACTACACTAAAACCAATTGACATTCTAAACTAAAACTTCACAGAGGATAAAGACGTTGCAGGCTACAATGTCACGTTCATTAAAACATAGAATAAAATTTTTTTGCATTTAATTAAAAATGCTGTAACTTAAAATAAAAATTTGAAAAAATTAAATAATATTTTTTAAAAACACGTAAACATTTTATTTTGTGATTAAACATAGCTGAATTTGTAGTCTACGACATCATAATTCACTGTGAGTTTTCAGTTTGGTACCGGTAAGTGGGTTGGTTTTAGTGTCATTCTCTAAAGTGGAAACATGCAAATTTTGGCTTTAATGAGCCGTGCTCAAAAACTATGCTAAATAAAAAAAAAATTATAAGAGGTAAATTTTTTTGTCTAAAACAAGAAAAAAATAACCGGTACAAATATAAAAATAAAAACATGGTGATGAAAATTGCGGTAGACTGCGCCCTTAACCAGACCTAACAGAAAACTTTTTTTGCGTAGCACTACTTATAACGTCCCTAAAAACATTTTTCATCAATGAACTATGTAGCTAAAATCAATAGTTAGGCCGGTACACGATGAGTAGTGATTCTTAATATTTACCCAAAAAATTTGTCGCTATCATACAATCTCGTTAATTTTATTGATTTTTGTTGGTCAGGGAAATAACAGCAGTTGACCTGGAAAAGTCAGGGAAATTTATTTACAGGTTTTGCTAGCCACCCTGTTTTACTGCGAAGCTTATATTTAAATGTGTATAAACTGTGTGGTTACGTACAGCTTTTGCTTTAAGGTGGACACAAGTTGTTTCTCAGTCTGTAAGTATTGTTGGTTTTCTTAAGTTTTTGATAATAACTCCACATGAATAGTGGGATGGTTCCATTCTACAGGCCATGGCCATTTTCAGCTTACATCGGCCTGTCTGATCTACTAGTTCTATCTTTAATGACCATGACCTCACTGTTTGCAAGACACTGACGTACATACCATAAAATGGGGTGAATATAAACTCTATTTAAGAGCAAAATTGTCAGTATAATTTTTTTAAAACTGTTTTTAGGTAGGGGAGTTAAAACAGTTTACAAACAGTAGTTTTATTTTGGTATAATTTTTTAACAAAAGGTTAAAGCTAAGAATTTATTTCTAATTTTGTTTCTGTTCACCCCAGTGTTTCTAGTCACCCCGTCTTACTGTACTTTAAATATGTTCACATACCTAGTATAACTTTGTTAAAATGCTATTTGTTAATATATTGTAGTGTAAATAGTTGTGTGTACAAGTATCTATATACTAACATTAGCATTAATTGATTTTAGTGTCTACCTTGTTTCATAAATAATTCTTGCTCAGAGTGTGACTGAGATGTATATAGTTATTATTATTTATTTTGAAGAAAAAGTACAGTAGGTATAGTAGAACCTCGATTTTATGGCACCTCATGTTGCCAGATTTTGACCTCGTAAAATCGAGGACTTGTAAAATAGGGGTTAGCACAATGTCTGAAAATGACCTCGTAAAATTGAGGACTCATAAAATCTGGATTCTACTGTAATTGCTTACTTGATACGTTATTCTGTGGGATTTAATTGTGAATTATGAACTGTCTTTAATATTAATCACAACCAAAATAAAAATATATCACAGACACCCATAGCCAACTCATCATCTATAACTTGTCGTAAACAGCCCATAAGAACAGTTATGTTTTGCTGACACTTCTTTTGATAGGCGCAGTAAATTGTGTGGTACTGTTTCAGTGTTAATATTAGGCACATGATAGTACAATGTTTCTACCGCTTGGTGTTTATAACATTATCTGACAATTTTAAAATGTTATTATGTTTCATTAATTTTATACTCTTCTACCTGTAGTGCCATTGAACATTTTTGTTAACTGAAATTCATGATGCAGCCTAAAGTAGGTTACCAAGGCATGTTTTCAATTTAAAATTTAGCATTCAAAACATAAACTCAAAGTGGAGAAGAAAATATCTTACAGCTACCTGGAGCTTTATCCAGCTGTGGTTCCATACAGATTATAAAATATAATGTGATTGTGTAACTTCCTGCCTAAATTGCGTGAAATAAGTCTAAAGGTTAATGAGGTTCGCAGAAAAATGAGTTTGTTGTATTTATTGTGGTTGCAGTTTCCTACATGAGCATTGAACTACTGCCAAGTACTGTATGTCAACATGCATAAAATACTGTTTGACTGATGTTCCACCACCACAGTTATGGAAGCATTATTATTGAGAACATATGTTAGTATTATATGGGTATATAGGTAAATATACCACAAATTCAAGTACAAATATTTAAACATGTTGACTGTTCACAATTTACAAAAATAACATCTCTAATTGTTTTTCATTGGTGGTGTGAAATTTTGTAAGTCACGGGAAACTAGTTTCTTAGCCCTATCACCTTGAATTTTCAACTTTTTACTGCATTATGTCTTTGTGTCATAATTTTAAAATTAGCATCTGCTTAAAATTCAATGTAATGTGACTGTATATGACACGTTATTGTCCCCATCGTATCTCCTACAGTTGTGTTTTACTACCATTTTATTGTTCACTGATTTTTTTTTAATAGGTTGGTACAGCATATTAAAATTTTAGAACCTTACCATGAGTAGATAATTAAATTCAGTTTTATATGTGAAAATATATGGGACAACACTTTAGAGATGTCAACAGGACTAAAGATGATTATTTTTCTTTAGCAAAATTTTATTCACAACTACACATATGGGTCCAGCAACATTGCCAGTTAGTGAAAATTCAGGCATGTTATACGTTATACCTTTTACCCTGGAAATCCAGATTTGATTCTCTGTGGTGTCACTGCTGATTGTCACATCTGGAAAATGTGGTGGAAATTGTGATTAGCTGGAAGGTTTTCTTTAGACATGTATGTTTCCTTACATTTGTATTCCATATTCCGCCATTGCTCCGTGTTTCATGTGTACCCTTATGAACACTTATGATTTGATTGTTAAACACTTATCCAATCCCTCCTCTTTGCTCCATTCAGATCAGAAACTGTTTCAACTCAGTATTACAAAGTGTTAGATACAAAAAAATTCAGATGTGTCATAGAACTTGTACCGATATAGTTGCTTAAAAAGTCAAATGTTGTTTGTTAGGTTATTGTCTATCTGGTGCTTTAGGGACGCACAGTTTTTTTAAAATACATTTTATTTTATCAAAAATATTAAATGTTCCCCTACTGTGTTTTCTTACGAAAAGGCAACATTCCAAATTATGCTGGATTGTTATTTTAAAATCAACATGTATGCCATAAATATTATTTTGAAGTTCTTTCATGTAGTACGAAAATACTTTTATAAACTGCTGTATCTTAACTGTAATGGATGGATACAAACAAAACTAGACTTATTCAGTGACTTGCACATATCAGCAATAACAATGCAAAAATATTTTTGCTCTTTTTTTTAGATGTTCCGCCACATTGATCAATTGTTCCCAGAGTTATTGCGAGCATTATCAGACTCAGATGAAGTGGTTTTGCAAGATTTAGAAGTCCTTGCAGAAATTGTTTCATCTTCCTCTGCAAGAAATGTGGCATCAGGTAGGATGATTGTATGTAAAATATGTGAATTAATGACGTGGGGCAATTGTCACATTGACTATAAACAAAATCTTGGGAGTTTTTAACATTTAACCCTTTTTAACGCAAAAATGTTGTTAAAAAAATTAATATAAGTTCTTTTTTAACACTACTTGAAATATTGCCTTTTTAAGTAAAGGGAAAATTAAGTAGTTTTCTTTCCTCTCTAAATACATATTAAATTAAGTTTGAAGATTTTATAAGGTGATGATGTTTAGTGTTTAATAATGCACCGTTTGCTGAAGAGTGTCAAAACTGAAACACTATTATAAAATAAAATGCAGCTGAGCAAGATGGTGCAGTGATGACACACAGGACACTCATTCATGAAGTTTCAGCTTCAAATTCCATTCGGGCAGAAATGACATCAGTTTTGCATGTTTTTCTTTATCATTTCAGGTGAATGTTGGTCAGACCTTTAATGATTCATTCCTCATCTCCTGTGTATTTAATTAACAAATTGTTCCTTCTCTAATAGCCTTGATGTTGATAAGCATTAGGCTGTACTACCTACCCACTTTGTAAGAAGTGATTAGCTTTGGTACTGATGACCTTAGCTTGGTTTTTTGAAGCCTCAAGTCTGCTCATAGAGTTACCACGTAAGAGCTCTGTCTATTTAGGTTACAGCCACATGGTGTATGAAAAATAATAGATGTAGTAAGTAATTTCTCAATACCATAAATGAATTTAATGATACAGTAGCTGTTTCATTCTAAATGTGTTCTATGTTTTTAAGAAATGACAGGAAGAACTTTTTAGTTTTATTATATGCTCATATTGTTGCAGTTGTAAATTTTTGAGGTTATCTATTTTGTGTTCTGGTTTAATTTAAGTTTTAGCTGAGTCAAGAACCTATGAGTGGTAAAGTTGTTTATTGCAGAGGCACTTTGTTTTCTATTAGGTAATGGCCAGCCTTGTGTGAAAGTATGCCCAGCAGTTATTTTAGAAACAGCATTTTAGTCTTGTATCTGCAGTTTAGCGATAACGTCACTGTCCAGCTGTGCTCGACCTGACATGTTGGTTAGTTTCCACAGGCCACGTGCTTAGCGTTTTTGGTCCTTTGTTCGCATGAGGCGGTGATGTCAATTTCTGGAACGTACAGGCAATGACATACGACGAGATTAGCTGCAGCTGTTCAAGAGTAGCGATCGTTGTCTCTCCTCCCTAGTATTTTTGTTGGATCACCTGGCATATTGGTACTATTGGAAGAGGGTTCGATGTAATGCTAGGTTGACTGCTCTGTACCAATATTGCTTTGTTAGGTAGTTTTCGGATAAAGCAAGTGTGTTATGGTTGCCCTACGCAAGGAAACAATGTGTTTTGTAGACAAGAAAATTTTGTTGTGTTCAGCAGACCAATTTGATATTAGTAATATATGCAGTTTGGTGCTGGAGAATTCTGTCGTGGGAGTTCGGTTGGGATAGTTCAGTTGGAGATCTCTATCAATTCCTTTGGTTAGATTGTAACAGACGAGTTTGCCTTGTCAGTCATGTAGAATTGAGTTAAGTAGCTGTGTGGATGACCAACTGTTACACAATGTAGTTTTTTTAAAAAGTAGTTTTGTTTCAAGTAATAATGTTAAGTTGAGGCAGGCTATTCCTACATACTACATTCCAAATATGTATTGATGTTTGTTGAAATTTATAATCTGACGGTGTAGGAGTCATGAATCCTGGAGGAGGGACAACTGGGGCCTACTGTATTAGATCAAGTTCTGTGACGAGGGGAGTATCTACAGATATGCGTTATACAAAACCTTACCACGTTTTATTTATTATACTAATGTTAAATTGAGTGTTGTTTTTACATTAATCAACTTAAATTTATGTAAACAATACTAAGAAAACATAAAAACTATTAATTGTCATCCATTTGCTTTATTTGGTTTTCACCATTTTTTGTATGTAAATACTGACTATACCTGTTGTTTTTTTTTAACCAGAAAACAGTTGATACATTCATTTTTTTTTTAACAAATCCCGTATTTTTCAAATAAATTTCCTCCTTAGTACTGAGAAAATTTTATTTTTCAGCTTTCTAGTTTTTAAATTGTCATTCAACACGTAGGTGATCCAATGTACAACACAGGATGTTCCTGAACTACAGGTACAAATGGTGAGATTATGATTCCTTATAAACAATGAAGTATAGTTACATAAGGCAATTTTTGCCTAGCACTATTTTTAAGGGAGATATTAACCCTATTTCTAAAATTGTTTTTTGGCAAAGTATCGGAACTGACATGGAGATAAATTACAATTCTGTGCACAATGATTTGTGTTATCGAGATCTTTAACCCGTGAATAAAACACACTTTAAAACTCTCCTTCCCTCCCTTCACCTTCAGAGAGCTACCATTGGCAGACACATACCAGAAGAGGTGTTTGATAGCTCCAGCTCCCTGATTGAAGGTATGCTCCTACCCCATATACAGAGGATCACCCCAACATCTTCCGTTCAGCCTCAAAATCTGGATAACCCACCATTGAGCAGGACCTTGTGGCGGAAGAAAGGAACCCAACTGCACCAAAAGTGCTTGGTACAGAATCAGACCAAACACTGCCTTGTAGTTTTAGTAAATGAAAGGTAGGGTACCAAAGTATAGCTACAAAATTTGTTGTTAGTTTACATTAGAGTCTGAACTAGGCTGTATGAGAAAATAAGTAGTTTTAGTATTACAGTAAACCCTCGTTTTAACGGACTAATTCGGGGGAGGTGTGGTACACGTGGCAATGTGGTGTGTTTGTTGTCGTCAGGTCGGTGGAAGAGGGCGAGGGGGAAGGTTTGTGATGACTGGTGGGAGTAGAAAGAAGAAAGATAAACATGCACCTTTGTCCGCTCATTGAGATAACCAAGGGTGGTGAGCAGGTGAAGAGTAGAAGGAGAGGGATGGAAGGAGGTTTGTTATCAGCTTGGTTTTATGTTATGTTGCATGGTAACGTGTGACACGTGAACATGAGCTACTGTTTAGTGTTAGTGTTTATTTACTAAATATATAACACACAAAAAAATTTCCAGCTAAACTACCGCATCCCGACGCAGTATCGTATACCGTGTCTGTGAGATAGTAATCTAGCCGCCATCCTTGAGACTCTTTCTGAAGGGGAAGGGATGGAAATGCTGAGAGTACGAGAAAGGCATGTGTTGCACTAGTTTGCCCGCAGCAGATTTTATCTCTACACCTTGCACATTTACACCACATGAGCGTTGTTGAACATACCACTGCTTCATCGTGCGAAGATGCAGGAGCAAGTTTCACGTGTTTCCTGGGTCAACAGTACCTTTTTTTTCAATATCATATTTCAACACACAACTCTTCAACTTATCTTTTGCTTTACGAATGTCCAACACAGTTTGTTTCTTGACACCGTAATCAGCACACAAATTTGATAACCAAACACCGGCCTTTTTTAATGTTTCTATTAGTTCAATTTTTTGCTTAATGCCAAAGTCACTGTCTTTAATTTCTGTCCTGATGCAGACGCCATTTCATTAAAAAAAAAGCACAATCTTTAACGTGCATGTATGTACATCAACTGCGTAAAAAATTCAAGTAGACACGACAATCGTTCTTGTCCGGACATGTCAAAACATAGATGAGTGACTAGTTCTGCTTGCCGTCTTACGCAGATATCTGTACATGCGCCTGATGTCACTCACCAAAGCACAATAACCAGGTTGGTCTCGCACTACTGATCTTACAGTATATGTAAAAAATTCAGGTAGATAATCATTCTTGCCCGGACATGGCACATACCCCGATGCTCAATTAAAAATTGCTCTACTTACCGTATTACGCGGCTATCTGTGCGCACGCCTGACGTCACTCACCAAAGCACAATAACCAGGTAGGTCTTGTGCTGCATGTAACAAATAGACCGGATGGTGGAAAAATTTTTTATCGCCAGATTTTGTCTGTTAAATACGTCTACTGAATGGAGGTCCGATAAAACGAGGATTTACTGTATTTGCTTTTCAGGTCAACCTATTCCTACCATTACAAATATTAAACTTGTAGCAAGAGTGAAAATATTTTGATATCTGCTTATGTATCTAGAAACTGGTACTTTTAACACAGTGCCAGTAATGAAATAACTCATGAATCAACTGTACGGACGTATTGTCCACTAACCATTACTGTATTAGCACAATTAATGATGCAGATTGCTTTTTGAAACTTGTGGAAACAAAAGTCTATTACATGTTGAGATGTAACATATCCTTAAGGCTCCCGACAGGCAACCGAGGAGTTGCTGTGCGGAAGGTTTAGCGTGCTGTTTTTGCACCCAGCTCGGTGGCGAGTTTGAGAACTAAACCGCCGCCCCTCTCTATCTCTCTCGGGCCCCCTCCACTCCGATAGTCGCCGCGGAGGCTCCACGCCCCTCCCTTTTCCGCCCTTCCACCCCCACTGTCTTCGTCTTTCCCTTGCGAAAGGTCTGTCCTTGAAACGAGTAGGGTTAGAGATGCGAGATGCGATAATTCACTTTCTGTCGGTCCACACTTCACGCTATACGCGCCAGCTCTTTCGCACCCAGCGCAAGCCAATGTGAGTCCGAAACTAAACTCATCAGCAATCGAAAACCATTCAATCAAAAGACTTGAGAATTTTAACAGTGCAATAATGGACTGTCCTACCAATTATGGTGCACTTAAATTTAATTCACTTAAATCATTTAACTCTGAAATTTGTTTTAAACAACGAATTGTTAGCATTCCATTACAAAATTCAGCGGAAATTTCAGTAAGCAAAGACGATTTTGGTTTTGGGAGATAGATGGGGGTATCTGCAGACGAAAGAAAGAGGGAAGTCAAAATGTTGTTTTTAAACTCCTCCCGTAGAACTCCGTGAATCGCTGTCCTTTTGGCGGCAGGTAGACGTATAGAATATTTGAGCCGCGCGCGGGCTATTTTACAAACTACCCGGCTCACCCTCGCTTCGTCCATACAAAATTAATCCTATAAACGTTTAGTAAAAATAGTTTATTATTTGTGTTGATATATCGAAAACTTACAAGCTATATTTACATTCTGTGAGTTTTTGCAAGCGGTTTAGTTATTCTAAGAAAGTTATATATTTGTGAATTATACAGCTTCTTCGCTATTTGCTCTAAAACTTA